>CM060956.1:82477024-82589524 GCA_030765055.1 Mantis religiosa
TTTACAAGTATGTTTCTTTTCTTTAGTATATTGTAATGAAAGTAGTTCATGTTTATTTTGGCATAGCTGTTCTTTATGTTGCCATTTTAATATAATTTTTGTAAATGTATCAAGCACTAACCCTAGATTTTGGAAAAAGTATAGATTACAAAATAGGTATCAAATAATGAACTTTGAAACTGCATCAAGAGCTAATTTAGACAGGTTCATTATGTGTGAACAGTATTTTCAATATTTAGTTAATTGATGGAAATTACTCATTTCTCTACACTAGACATACATAGGCTAAGATTTTTGATGGATAGAGTCAACATGAAAAATTCAATGCCATGGCCTTGATTTGAACCACGGATCTCCTGGTTTCCATCCAGTTGCTCTTAACCTTTGAGCTATCATGGCCAACGTGCCGTCCTGACACTAAATTCTCCATTTGACTTATATTTCCCCGGTAGACCACTAGGGGCTTTCGCATCCGAGATACACCGTTTGTGGCGACTTACTATTTTAAGTACTTGAGTCCCAGGCTTCATCATTTAACTTTTATTATTTTAGTTAATTGATGGAAATTAATCATTTCTCCACACTAGCCATATATAGGCAAAGATTTTTTATGGATAGAGTCAACATGAAAAATTCAATACCATGGTCAGGATTTGAACCCCGGATCTCCTGGTTTCCGTCCAGTCGTTCTTAACCTTTGAGCTACCATGGCCAACATGCCGTCCTGTCACTAAATTCTCCATTTGACTCATATATTTCCCCGGTAGCCTACTAGGGCCTCTCGCATCCGAGATACACTGTTTGTGGTGACTTACTATTGTAAGAACTTGAGTCCCAGGCTTTATCATTTAACTTTTATTATTTTAGTTAATTGATGGAAATTAATCATTTCTCCACACTAGCCGTACATAGGCTAAGATTTTTGATGGATAGAGTCAACATGAAAAATTCAATGCCATGGCCGGGATTTGAACCACAGATCTCCTGGTGGTCTACCGGGGAAATATATGAGTCAAATGGAGAATTTAATGTCAGGACGGCACGTTGGCCATGGTAGCTCAAAGGTTAAGAGCGACTGGACGGAAACAAGGAGATCTGTAGTTCAAATCCCGGCCATGGCATTGAATTTTTCATGTTGACTCTATCCATCAAAAATCTTAGCCTATATACGGCTAGTGTGGAGAAATGATCAATTAACTAAAATAATCAAAGTTAAATAATGAAGCCTGGGACTCAAGTACTTACAATAGTAAGTCGCCACAAACGGTGTATCTCGGATCCAAGAGCCCCTAGTGGTCTACCGGCAAAATATATGAGTCAAATGGAGAATTTAGTGTCTGGACGGCACGTTGGCCATGGTAGCTCATAGGTTAAGAGCGACTGGATGGAAACCAGAGATCCGTTTTTCAAATCCTGGCCATGGCATTGAATTTTTCATGTTGACTCTATCCATCAGTATTCTCATGTGTTTACAGGGTACATTTTCTGAGGAACCAGTTAAATTACACAAATGTTTTTTTTTACAGTACTGTATAGACAATGTTCTTATGTTGATGCTAGATTCTTTAGGAGGTTTTATTTCACTAAATATAAATGTTTCTATTTAATCCAAATTCTTCCCCGATCTTTTCAGTAATGCTTATTTTATACTAGTCTTTAATAAAAACTAGAAATAATATAATTAGTATTAATAAATTTAAGAAGTTTTATGCATTAATATCATCTTGAACCTGGGAAAATATTCCTTAAGTAGGATAAAAGGAAATTATGAGAAATTGTCATCCAAGTTTCATAAAAGAATTATGTTTGAAGCAGGAAATATATGTGCATCATTTTATTGAAAATTAGAAAAAGTAATGCAATTAAAAGCTTTAATAGCTTTTTAACTGATGCACGTTTTAAAAAGGATATTTCAAAGCACTTGTTGTCAGTTATATTTGAATGAATTATTTTCTTTGTTTGCAGACTGTCACAATGTGTTTGCTTTCGTATGTCGCAGTAATCAAGAGAAGAGAGAGGTGATGTTTTCTTTTATTCTTGTTGATGAAGAGGCAGATAAAAGTGGCTTCCTGAAGGCATTATGCCGTCAAGTTGCAAATACCACCTGCACAGTTGCGGTACGAGTTTTAAAATATATATTTTGAGAGAAACTGAATAATTTTCGGAATATAAAAAATTAATCTTTACTTTTATCTCATTCTCTCTTGCAGTTAAATACCAGCATGTCTAGCATAAGATTTGAAGCTGCTAATCAAGTATTATAATAAGCTTGTTTTAATAACTTATCTATGGAGTTTATTTCTTATAAGTCTGGTTTTTAACTACAAAAAACGAGAGATAGAAAGCTAAAATATTCTAATATTCATAACCTAATTGTATTACTTAAGTCAATTTGCAGACAGCACACTATCATTTATTGTCTAAAAAACTAAAGCTACTGTCAGTGAAGCAATACAAATATAAATGAACTGCAACACTTTGTAAGCAATTTCACTCATCTTTTTTGAATTGTTGAATCCTCTGGATTATACCAGATGTAAATGATATTTCTACCCTTAAAAAAGCAAAAGTTTTAAAAAAATCTACTTATCCTCCTTGGAGAATAAAACATTTCAAAAATTTTTAAAAGAATTTGGTAGAATGTTAGTTAAAAAAAAATCTACATCATTTTTCTAAAACAGATAACATTTCAGATAAAAAATCTGGCATTTATCAGTTTAACTGTTTAGGTCTCGATCAGAGTTACATTGGTAGGACCAAATGTAATTTGGAAACCAGAACATTTCAGAAGTATTAAATATAAACAGATTTATAAGTTAGTATGGCAGGTCATTTTTGGTCATTTAATCATGAAATAAATCCAAAGTTAAATTATTAAAATAATTGAATGGACCGATAGATTTAATGGTTTGGGAGAAAATATTTATTTTGAAAAATAAAAGTTGTGTTATTAATTTTGAAATACCACCAATAGATTTGGTCAGTAAGTTTGTTTTGCCCTCAGTAGATGGCAGAATGATATCCATCACGTAGGGCAAGTGACTAAAAAGTTAGTTTACTGGCTGAGGCTGTGATGAAAACATCATAGAACTGGTCCGAGGATTTGACAATATGAAAAAGAAAAGTTGGTTACAAAGTTTTGCTTATTTATAGTATAATACACACCATTCTAAAAGTTATGCTCTCAGAATGTGCAATGTCAGCACTGCTGTGTATGTGCATTCAGGTATTGCTATGCCAAATGCTAGGATGGATCTCAAGTGTGAGCATTTCCATGCTATGATTTTTTATAACTTGTAATCGAATATATTTAAAATTTGGACCAAATTAAAAAATACTTTAAATTTTAAAACAATTTACAAAATTAAGTAAAAGGTTGCTTAGGAGAAAGAATGCCTTGAAAGACTGCACATGCATTTGGGGATTTTTGTCCTTTAAAATTCATTGTTTATCGATCGATGGTTTGTAGAGTTTAGAGGACAGAAAGTTTCTCTCAAAGAAGACTGGCTAGCTTCAGCAACAACAAAAGAATGTGGTGAAAACAGAGCTTATGTTGTGGGAAAGTGATGAATGTTTATATCAGATTTAGGAAGCCCTGAATATTGGATTGGCAACAGTAGGATAAATCCATAAAGAATAACTTTGTCAGGAAGCTCTGCAGTCAATTAATTCCTCATCATCTCACAAATGAGCAGAAACAACAACATACAGGAAGAGCACAAATATGTGCAGTGGTGCCAGGAAATGATTGAAAAGATTGATGGTAGATTCGAAAACATATTTGACATCATGACAGATCATGATGAAAGCTGGATATACCAATGTGATCCAGAAATCAAGTAGCAGTTATCAGTCTGGATCTTTCTGGGAGAGGATTCCTCTACAAAAGTGAGGCAAGCAAAACATATTGGAAAGAAGATTATGTTCGTTCTTCTCATCTAGAGGCCATATTGTGAAAATCCTGATTAAGGGATAGAAAGTATGCCAGATGATACATCACATATGTCTACCGTAAGTCGTTGAGTGAACTGAAAACAAAGTGTCATAATACTGGCCTGGAAGAAATTTTGATGACTATGATTATGTCTCTGCCCACACTGCATGAGAAGCAATTCAGTTTCTCAAAGAGAAAGAGTCAGGAGTAAAATCTTGTCCCGTCTCCCTACAGCTCAGATATGGCCCCATCGGGCTTTTTTCTATTTCTCAAAATAAAAGAAAATATTTGAGATTGATTTGAATCACCTGAAACTGTAGAACGTATTTTCACTCTCTCCAAAGAAGAATAGGATTTTGCATTTGAAAAATAGTTTGTAAGGATAATATGTGTAGAATGTAGTGAAGAATACTTTGAAAAAATGTAATGGTCAGATGTGAATTTTAAAAAAACTATTGTGTTCACTCTCAAAACTTTCACAATGACCCTTGTAGTGTATACAATTATTGCATATTCCATGGTTTAATATCGTGAACATTACAGTGAAGCAGCAAGCTGCACCATTGCTTGTCCTTATCACCTTTTTTGTATTTTTTTAGAACATGTTTCTCCAAACCTTGCTTACATCGTCATCCAATTGTAACTGACATCAGATCTAGAAATTTTATAACTGTTCAGAGCCTGTTTTAGGGTACAGTATGGCCAAGAATAGCTTCATTTTAAATCATTGCCATAGATATATATGCTTGGAGGAATTTAGTGACAGTGACATCAAAATTAATTTCAGAAACTATTTGTAGTTGGTTTATTAATACTCGTCACTTATTTATATTTATGAGAGACTAGTTTCAAAGACATTCACCTCCATTTTCAATCTCTTTCCAACTGGCCTTTAAAAATCTGTTGTCTGCTCTCTCTGGTGGTGGAACTATGAACTTCTTTGTCAAATTATCTACTGGTGGGATTTCAAAGTTCATTACGCGATCCTTATTTTTCCATATGAATATGTTCTCCCATGTTGTCAATTTATTTTGGTTTATCACTCCTTTTAATAATTTTGGATTTGGATCAATGTCATGGTTTTCATTCCAAAAGTGAAATGCTACTGCTGACTTATCTTCTTGTTTCAATCTGATGTTTCTAAAGTGCTCTTTGACTCTGGTTTTTAGATTTCTTTTAGTTTGACTTATGTAGCATTTTTCACAATTCTTACAACTTATCTGGTATATTCCGGATCTGTTAACTGATGGGATTTCATCTTTTGTTTTTGAATTTAGCAATTTTAAAATTGAGTGTCTATTAGTAGGCGCCAAGGTGATATTTTGTTCCTTGAAGATCTTTTTAAATTTATTAAATGTTTTTGGGTGATATGTGAATGAACTGAATATGGTGTTGCTTTCTTTTTTTTTTTTTTTTTATAAATGTGGTTGCTTCCTTAATGGTTTTCTTTAGTTTAGCTTTTCTAATTTTCTTCAGCACCAAATCTTTTTTGTATCCATTTTCCTCTGCTATGTGTAGTATTGTTTTTTGTTCTTTGAAATATTCTTCTTTTTCCATGGGTATGTTGACTAGTCTGTGTGTAAGGCTGTTTATTATTGCATGTTTATGTGTAATTGGGTTGTGGCCAGTTGGAAAGAGATTGAAAATGGAGGCGAATGTCTTTGAAACTAGTCTCTCATAAATATAAATAAGTAAGTGACGAGTATTAACAAACCAACTACAAATAGTTTCTGAAACATTGCCATAGAATTTTGCTACAGTTTTCCCAAATGCTTTTCCATCTATATTAAAGTACATACATTCTGCATAAGGAAAACACACTATTTGTATATGTAGCTTTATTACAGCTTCCAGTTAGGTTTAAGAATACAAAGCTTTTAGTAAACAAGTATCCATTTTTCATTCTGCATATGTTTATACATACTCATGAAGGTGAGACAATTCCGAGTGAATTTGTTGGCAGCAAAACTATGTTCATTACTACACAAATATAATTATTTGTAACAAAAACTTCACTTATCTTTAAAGAAATTGATGGAAATTTCAAGAAATTGTAAGATCGCAATTTTGTAAACACTCGTTTACTTATCAGTCACATTCAATCTCATCAACGTTAAGGTCACTAAGGTCATTACATTCCTGCCAGTAGTATGAAACTCTGAAAATGAAACAAATTTAAAGACAATCGAATGTCGGTATTTCAAAAATTCATTACTTGATTTCTATTAAAATAAATATTTTTTCCTAAACCATTAAATCTATCGATCCATTTAATTGTTTTAATAACTTAACTTCTGGATTTATTTCATGTTTAAATGATCAGAAATGATCTGCTAAGGCCAATTTATCAGATTTAATTATTATTAAAATTGCTGATAATAAAAGAATTTGGCATTTATCAATTGTTAAGATTGCGATCAGGTTTATATTGGAAAGACCAAATGTAACAGACTGATAAATTGCCTCATTTTAGGTCATTTAACCATGAAATAAATCAATAAGTTAAATTATTAAAACAAATAAATGGACCAATAGATTTAATGGTTTGGGAAAAAAATTTATTTTAAAAAATATAAATCACTTAATTAATTTTGAAATACTGACAACTGATTCTGTCTTTAAATTTGTTTCTTTTTCAGAGTTTGGGTACTGGCAGGAATGTAGTGACCTCTAGTGACTGGTTGACAACAATGAGATTGAACGTGATTGATAGTGTAAACGGGTGTTTACAAAATCGCAGTCTCACAATTTTGTGCAATTTCCATCAATTTCTTTAGATAAATTAAGTTTTTGTTACAAATAATTATATTTGTGCAGTTTTTGTTGCTTCACTGTTACTAGCTTCAGTTTTTTACATAATTATGTTCTTTAGTTGATCTTTATGTTTCATAATAAAGATTTTTCTCAGAAATCTGTTCATTATATCAGGATGGTATTAATATATTACGTTCAGTAAGATATTGAGGTCATATGGCCAAAAATACTGTAACACTGTAGGTTTCTTCATTTACTTGTGTTTTAAGCATCTTCAGTGGTGATAAAACTATTTGTAGTCAAATTCACTGAGTGGGTTTTACGGTAGCAATCTGTTCATTAGTTGATCTTTGAGTTTCATAGTAAAAATTTGTTTTCCCAGAAATATATTCAGGATATCTGGAGGGTTTTGATAGCATTTTGCTAGTGATAGCATTATTCTAGTTGTTTTACTCCCATCTCCTAAACTTTTGAAGTACTTGAGTAATAGTTATGTTCAAAAGATTAAGAATTACATTTTGTTTGCAGTGTAGTTGTGTAGATTGTTTTGCTTTCTAAGAAATTTTTAACACCATATGTCTTTTTAACTACTGTTTTGGAGTTTGAATCATATAAATAAGATTATTGTTCTTATTTATACAGATTGTTCAGCTTAATATTTGATTAGGGAAGAATGTCTCACAAAACAGTTGAAAATGGATTAAAACATATCTAATGGACAAAAAATGAAAACCTTCAAAACTCAAAAGAAAATAGAGGCCACATTCCTTACTTATAATAGTAAAAATATGTGTTTCTGAAACTTTACATTCCATTAGTGGTCTGCACAAAAGTTCCTAAAGCTTTTCAAAGTTAATGATTTGGTACTGGTAACCATAAACCACTTGAAATTGCTAAGGCATTCCCTAAAAAGCAACATAGTAATAAGATATGTCTAGGGAACAAATTAGATACATTACTGTATAAATAGAAAGGTTATGAGGAAGTTTATATAGGGAACTTAAAAAAGAAAGTACAAAATTGAATCGAGAATATATTGACACATTGCTTCACTCACACTGTTTATTCACAGGACATGTTTCAAGAGCTCTTGCTCCTATCCTCAGCTGATACTCGACTAGTGCAAGTTGTAGTGGTTTCTTCTTTCTCCGTATTGCATGTATATAGGTTTGTATAGGTTTAATATCAGAAATTTGTTAAAAGGCCCTCCCAAAAATTCAATCACTACCAAAGAAAAACCAGGAATCTATGAGATCAAATGTGAAACTTGCCCTAAAATTTATATAGGAAAAACAAAAAGAAATATTAACATCAGAACTAAAGAACATATGAGAAACATTAAAAATGGTGAAACAGAAAAATCAGCAGTGGCTTTTCATTTTTTGAATACTAGACATGACATCAATTTGGAAACATCTCTAATAAAATACGTTAATCACCCCATAGACCTTTCCGTATGGGAAAAAATCTTCATTAACAAAAATCGTCATAGAGTCATGAATTTTGAAACTCCACCACCGGACATCTTTGACAAGTACATCACGCCATCTATTGACAATACGGAGAAAGAAGAAACCACTACAACTTGCACTAGTCGAGTATCAGCTGAGGATAGGAGCAAGAGCTCTTGAAACATGTCCTGTGAATAAACAGTGTGAGTGAAGCAATGTGTCAATATATTCTCGATTCAATTTTGTACTAGTTTGTGCTTCACTGTCCCTACGCTTCTTTGAAGTTTATACTTTAAAAAAGAAACTTTGGTACCAGACACAATCTTATTTTTGAATCCAAAATAATAAAAGAGAAGAAAAAGTAATGAACTTAGTCATCCAGCTAACAATATCTTCAAGTTCATAATAAGCAGAGTAGTTGGAAGTAGCATGTCAAAACATCAACTTATAGATCTGATGTTAATTGCAACAGAGCTGTAGAGGTGAACAAGGATTCAAGAAAATCTTAAGAAGGTCGTGTATTAAAAGGATACAAAACTGACAACTATATAATTGATGGTATTAAGAGGCATAAGTGACAGAATAGGATCAATTCTGGCCATTGGTAATACAGTCGTCATTCTAAAATCATAGAAGAACCTCCCTTTACAAATTCCCAAAAAGAAGTTACTCAGGGCTGGCTGTTTAATATACATAGCATACCAGCTTCCAAAATTAGAGCAGAATTATTTGGAAAATTAAATCACTAAACGACAAGCAAATTATGAGCTACACACAATTGGTTAGGTAAATGGGCATCAAATTATTTTGATAGACTCAGACTGAAAGATTCAATGGCACATCTTGGATTTGAACCACAGATCTCCCAGTCTTTGTCCGGTCGCTCTTAACCTTTGAGCTACCATGGTCAACATGCTGTCATGACATTAAATTCTCCAACTGGCTTGTATGTTTCCTGATAAACTACCAGGAGCTATCATATACAATGAGATACCCAAATCTTAGCCTACACATGGTTATTGTAGAAAAACAATTAAATTTCCAACAAATAACCTAATAGTGGTAACTATAAAGCCTGGGACTTAAGTACTTACAGCATAGTAATTTGCTACAAGAAGGTGCATATCTCATTGTATATGAGAGTCCCTAGTGGTTTACTGGGAAACCTACGAGTCAATTGGAGAATTTTATGTCATGGTGGCATGTTGTACATGGTAGCTCAAAGGTTAAGATCGACCAGATGGAGACTGGGTGATCCGTGGTTCAAATTCCAACCGTGGCATTAAATTTTTCAGTCTGCTTCTATCTATCCAAATCTTAGCCTACACAGAACTAGTGTCGAAGAATTACATTTCCAACAAATAATTAAATTATTTGCTTACTTCCTTGTCAGTGGTAACACAACCCTATAGAATTAGTTTTCTTCTTTTCTCTTTCCCTCCCTATTGTCCTGTCCTTCCTTTCTTTGCAAGTATGCATGCTGAGCATGTCCTATGTAGTTGAGTTATCATGTAACTTGATATGTATTGACCTTCGATACTAAGAATTTAACAGAACATATAAAAATTTTATTCATGTTACTAATGTACATGGTTTCTAAGAAAATATTACCTCTGTATAGTATTAAAATTGTTAAAGTAGGACATTCAATTACTTTGTTACAGAATTTCATTTTTTGAGCTATATTTGTTACTTTAAAGGAAAATGAAGGTTGATTAATAGTATATGTACTTGTTACAGGAGAATCTCCTCATGTCATTCGACTCCCATCAGCTGAACATAGATACCAGTGATGTCACTCTAGGGACATTAAGCAAAGCTTTCAAGTAAGTGCATAAAGAATAGCTCTTAATTTGCAATAAAAACAATGAGAGAAGTTGATATGCATTATAGTTTTAAATTGCACATCTTTTAGGTGTATGTTAGGATGTTTTGAAAAATACCTTGAGCAAAATTGAAGATCTGATTGTTAGATTTTATAATATGGTTGTCGAATTGGTTCCAGGGCACACACTTCCATTGTCCATCCCTCAGGACATGGACTACTGAAATTGGATTTTGAGGGGTGCAATAAAGTCAGTGACTGGCTTAAATTAAAGGATACCTCTGAGAGTATGGTTATACCTGAAGGCTGTCTCAGCACTTCAGAGTCTCTGGTTCAAAGCCTATTCTTTGCATCCCTTTGGATGGCTGCCTCAGTAGATTCTTGTTCTATAGTACTATCATCCTAGCTAGGATTACCTCAGTGGAGAGACAAGCATATGTAGTTACTGTAGGAAAGTGATATTGGAGATCTCAGGTCAAGGATATTGAAATTTGTGATAATGATGAAGCAAATCTTGCCAATGTGACCTCTATAATATTTCCTTGTTTCACTTAATACACACCAAAGTTAAAGATGTTCCTGCCGAATCAGTCTGAAGTTCACATTTGTACTCCAATTTTGAATTAAAAAATACTTGTATAAGGGGTACATCTAAACTTATTGAGCACAATTCTTTTCTGGTCTTCGCAATTTCTGCTAATTGCAGTTGGAATTAAACTGCAGCACACAGACTTTTCACAGAACACTTTTATTACATTTGGGTGCGAATATCTTCATGTACCACTTCTTGGCAATGACAAATGCAACTGGGCACTGGGGCTGGGCTTTTATGATGATTTTTTATTGCTTATATACAAAATCTACCACACATCTTAAGTTGAGTGCACTTTATCTGGATTGGGATGTTTCCCCGCTGTTGAACACGTTGGGCTACTACCCAATATTTTAATCTTATTTCATTGGCTTTAGTACCCATCATATGACTTCTCATACCACGTGATACAGGATTTTCTTAAGTATGTGATATTTCTCCTATGCCTGCTCCTGGTCAAGTACCCAGAACACACAACAGTAGCATAAGAGGCTTTTACCTCTCAGTGTAATACAAAGAATTTTTTCGTTGGCATAGCCTACTCCACTGCCCAACATTTAGTCAACTGAACATCAAAATACTGGAGTACAAGAGAGCAAATGGCTTCATTGCCTACTGCTTAACATTAGATACTAACAAACTGGTGTTTTAACATAAACAAGTATAAACATTTTACATATAAACAAATACAATAATTTGTAACTTAAAACTTCACTTATCTTAGAAGTGATGATAATTCTTATAAATTCTCCAGGGTCGCGATTTCATGTATATTCATACACATCTTCGGCTGGAAAAACAAAGCTGTCACCATAGATACTTAACATTAGAAGTCAATATGTTCTTGTTAGTATTACCAAAATCTGTAAATAAAACAAATTTAAAAACAGAATCAACAGCCAGTATTTCAGAATTCATTACGCGATGTTTGTTTTTTAAAATAAATATCTTTTCCCAAACCATTAAATGTATCGGACCATTTAATTGTTTTAATAATCCTGGAGAATTTATAAGAATTATCATTTCTTATAAGATAAGTAAAGTTTTAAGTTACACATTATTATATTTGTATATATTTGTTTGCTTCACTGTTAATAGCTTCATATTTTACGTATTTTATATATATATAAATGTACGGTTGTATGAATTACCATATTACATGTACATATATGAACATGAGAGATAATAAATTGTATCATATAAAATTATTTTTAAGGTGAAATACGGTCTCAGAGTCTACGTTGAAATGAAAGTGGGTGAAAGTGAATTGACCTTAAATCAGAATCCAATTAAACAGAGCGGCTGTTTGTTCTTGAAATAGTTGCTTCAGAAAGAAGTTTTCAAATTAATTTAAATTCAGAGACCTTTAGTTGGAAACAGCATTCAAAAAGTCAGAGTACAGTAACTCTGTATCCTTTAATTATTAACAAATTCTAAATTCATGAAATCCTCTAATCAATTTATTATTATAATTATATTGTAAAAAGTTAATCCCTTTTAAAATTAAGTACAAAAAATATTTAAATAACCAAAATATTTAATAATTTTTATACTCCAAATTAAATTTGTTTATTAAAAAACTAGATATCCTTGAAAACGATTAACGTCTCATTACCAACTAAAAATGATTAATCTTTATGATACAAAAACTAACATTTCTAATTAAATCTTTCAAATTCAAGAAAAAATATAAATGAATTATTTTAATACACTATGAGATACAAGATACAATAAATAAAATCACCTTTTCATAATTATATATAATAATTCTAAATTCCTTCACAGTATTAATTCACTATAGTAAAATCAATTAAATCTATAAATTATACAATAACTTAACATTGTTTAATTTAAATTCATTATGATGTAATAGATAAAACAACCTTCAACATTTGGTTTGTGGCAGCAATTTTCCAAATTCTTAATATTTATTATAAAGCTTAACATATTAAGCTAAAATGAAGTTAAACCAATGTTACTGCTAACATAGTTCGATGAAACAGTTTGCATGAACTTCAGTGTTGTAACTCAGTGTTAAAGTGATTAATGTTGGTTGGTGAAACTAGGTCTGACTCTTGTAATATGAAGAATATCTTATGTATGTTAACTGGGGTTTGCTTCTTTTCAGATTTGCTACGCGAACACGATTGAAAGTTGGCCGAGCGTTTAGTTTCAATAAAACACCAAGTAAATTCAAGAAAGCTGTCTCCACAATGATGAGCCCTTTTGGCAGCGCAACAAACATTATTCCTGCATCACAGCTTGCTCAAATGAGGCTGGCCAGTTGCAACAATCTTAATGTAAGAATACTTGGTTACTTATTTCACATATGGTGGAACATAACATTTTTGTGGTTTACTTTTCCTTTGATTGCTGGGGGCCAATTGCGGTAGGTAAGGCATTGACGATCCCGTGTTGCCGAGCCAAATCTCTCAATTGAGTGCTTCTGAGTGGTGAGAGAGCTAATGCCAAATCCCGAAAAGAAGGTCCATATCCTGTTTGACCCTTATTAAATAAAGTAAATTTAATTAAAGTAAAGTCAAATTAAATTCAAAGCGAATCCAAAGCAAACCCAGAACGAGGCCAGAGTGGAGCCTGAGTGGTGCCAGAGCAAAGCCAAAGCAAAGCTAAGGCAAAGCCAAAGTAAAGCCAAAGTAAAGACAGAGCAAAGGCAGAGCAAAGCCAAAGCAAAGCCAAAGCGTAGCCAAAGAAAAGCCAGAGCAAAGCTAAAGCAAAGTCAAAGCAGAGCGAAGCGGGACCAGAGCTTAGCCAGAGCCAAGCCAGAGACAGGTTAGATTGAATTCAGAGTGAAGTTAGTGTGAGGTTAGAAGGAAGCCAGAGGTAAGCCAGAGTGGAGCCAGAGCCAAGCCAGAGTGGGTCCAGGGTGGTGGCCGAAGCCTAGCCAGAGCCAAGCCAGAGCCAAGCCAGAGTTAAGTTACAGAATGAAGTTAGTGTGAGGCCAGAATGAAGCTAGAGTGGGACCGGAGAGGGGCCGGAACCTAGCCAGAGTGAAGCCACCCAAGCCAGAGTTAAGTTAAAGAATGAAGTTAGAGTGAGGCCAGAGTGAAGCCAGAGCAGCATAGCCAGAGTGGGACCGAAGGTAGGCCGGAGCCTAGCCAGAGCCAAGCCAGAGCAAAGTTAGTGTGAATTCAGAGTGAAGTTAGACTGAGGTTAGAGTGAAGCTGGAGCCAGGCTAGAGCGGAGCCAGAGCCAAGCCAGAGTGGGACCGAAGGGGTGGCCGGAGCCTAGCCAGAGCGAAGCCAGAGCCAAGCCCTAGTTAAGTTACAGCATGTAGCTAGTGTGAGGCCAGAGCGAAGCCAAAGTGGTACCGGAGCGTGCCGGAACCTAGATAGAGCCAAGTTGGGGTGAATTTAGAGTGAAGTTAGAGCGAAGGCAAAGCAAAACCAGAGCTTGACAGAAGGTGGGCTGGAGCCTAGATAGAGCCAAGTTAGAGTGAATTCAGAGTAAAGTTAGAGAGAATCCAGAGCAAAGCCAAGGCGAAGTCAGAGCCAAGCCAGAGTGGGACAGGGGTGGTGGCTGGAGCCTAGCTAGAGCGAAGCCAGAGCCAAGTCAGAGTTAAGTTACAGAATGAAGTTAATGTGAGGCCAGAGCGAAGCCAGAGCAGAACTGGAGTGGGACCATAACCTAGCCAGAGCCAAGTCAGAGCCAAACTAGAGTTAAGATAAAGAATGAAATTAGATTGAGGTCAGAGCGAAGCCAGAATGGGACCGAAGGTAAGCTGGAGCCTAGCCAGAGCCAAGTTAGAGTGAATTTAGAGTGAGGTTAGAATGAAGCCGGAGCAAAGCCAGAGGCAAACCAGAGCAGTGACCAGAGCCTAGCCATAGCCAAGCCAGAGTTAAGTCAAAGAATGAAGTTAGAGTGAGGCCAGAGAGAAGCCAGAGCAGGACCGAAAGGGTAGCCGGAGCCTAGCCAGAGTTAAGCGAGAGCCAAGCCAGAGCCAAGTTAGAGTGAGGTTAGAGTGAAGCCAGAGAGAAGCCAGAGCAGAACCAGAGCGGAAGCAGAGCAAAGCCAAAGCAAAGTTAAAGTAAAGTTAAGGGAAAGTCACAGGAAAATTAAAGTAAAATACACTTTTTGAAAGGGCGCTGATGACCATGGATTTAAGTGCCCTTAAATATAAGTCATCTTAATTATTGAATTATCTTAGTAACCTGTAATAAATTGTTTCTAGGATATTTTACATGTTTTCCAGTGTCAAAAAAAGAAACAAAATGTGATATCTGTAATCTCCACAGCATCCAAGAACCATGAGTCATTAGAAAATGCAGTTCTTAGGAGTAGAAATCTGCTCCATGTAGTGTTAGCAAACTATGCAGGTAGTAAAGCACTTTGCAAATTCTTTCAGGTCCACTTTAAAAGCTGAAAATATATTTTCCAGAAAAAGCCTATTGTGCTGCAGCTGTTCTATTTGGCAGTAATGTTAGGTGATGATGGATATAGGAAATAGTGTAATGCGGAAAGTACAGTCAGAAACTAGCTTTGCTAGTGTGAGAAATAAAATTGTTTGAATCAATTTATTAAGAAAAATTATTAAATCAAAATTGAAAGATATAGACTCTTATTACAGTAAGTTTGTTCTTTTTGGATCAATTATATCAGATTTCTGTACTTGTAATTAAAAAGTAAACATTTATCTTTCAAATTAACTTTAAAGAGAGTCGATTAAAGACACTAAACAAAACTTTTAAATTTTTCACAAATTTAAATTTAAATTTTTAACAAAAAATCTGGTATATATCAAATTGAATGCAATGACTGTAGTCAAATTTATATTGGAAAAACACAAAGAAATTTAGAAACAAGAGCAAAGGAACACTTTAGAAACATAAAATATAAACAATTAGAAAAATCAGCAGTTGCCACACATTTTTGGGAAAAAAAAACACAACATAAATCCAGAACCAAAACTACTAAAACATACATCAGGAAAACAAGAACTATCCACATGGGAACAAATCTTCATTTCAAAAAATAGGAACAAAGTATTCAATTTCGACATCCCGCAGAAAGATTTGTTCAGCAAGTTCCTTGAACCGCCACCAGAGGAGACCTGTGACAAAATATCGTCAGCTACACCAACGAGAACCAGTCGAGAGCCGGCTGATGATAGAGGCAAAGCCTCAGAAACATGTTCCGGAAAAATGTAAGATTAAGTGTTGTTTAGTGTCTTTAATCGACTCTCTTTAAAGTTAGTTTATCATAACAACACTGTTTTCAACACTTCCAAGAAAGGAATTTATCTTTCATTCATTTCTGCTTAGTATAAAGTAGAAGTAGCCAGAAGAAGTAGGCTTTAAGGTAATGTGGTGTATGTCGATACATTTACATTTTTCCTGTAGGATAATATATGACTGTCTAATTTTCCACTTTTACTTCGTTATTACTTATCGCTGTCTTTTACAAAGTTTTCACTGTCACTTAACTAATATGATGTAGATGAATTTTCCCTGTTCTTTGTGACATAGCGGTGTAATAAAATATTGTGACTTCGTGGGTTCGTAAAATTAAAAGTCGGGTTTGCAGAAATTCAAAATGCTCTTTATTTCCATAGAAAGTCACTTGTAGAATTCTGATATCAGCAGAATGACGTATCACACAAGTACAAGATCTTCAAGTCCGTCTGCTGCATGTCCACATTGCTTCTCATCTTTTGAATGACTGATTCTCTGCATACATTCGGCTCCTGCTGAACTCTGCTCACTTAGTCGTCCGTAGTGTTATTTATATACGGCCTGCTGTTTCTCGAAGTTTCCCGGAACCTAACAAAGTCATATGAAAGCTTCACAGCCTTTTGAGGTGGCAGGCGAAGGAGAAAGAACATTCCAGACACTTCCCTGGCTCCTTCTCTCCCCACCCTGTCTCTCTGCAAGTGATTAGCGCTATACACACGTGCTGGCCGATCTGTGGGTGTGGCTTGAATGCTGTCTCTTTCACTCCCCGCTTCTATCTCTCTCGGTACTCATCTACAATAACTCTCGAAAATATGGATGAAGCAGCCTTTCCTGTCAAATAATTTACTTGCTGGGAATGAAAACAAGATGTTTCCAGTAGCAGTACTCGATGTACATTACAACTGTCATCACTAATACAGTTGTAGAACTGCCCTTGATGTTGCATTAGAAATTTACTTAGTGAATTACTACCATTTGAATTGGAATGTTGAGAAACCCCACATGTCCGAACAACTAAATATTTCAGGAGATACAAAAAACATTTCAGGTCTTAAAATTATGCTTAAAGTCAGTTTTTGTCCTCATTTTTCGTTGAAATGAATGTAGAGGGAAGCATGCCATTACACTCCAGACATTCGTGATCTATTTTCATGAAGTTATGTTAACACTTATTTAGTGAACATGTGGGCTTTCTCAATATTTTGTAATAAATGTGGCATAAATTATTACTTGCCCCACACTTTATTGCTGACAAGGACAAAAATGAAACAAATTGTGCCAAAGGCCTTTACAGAAAACCAACACAGACAGACAACTACATAAAAGCTAATGGCTACAACCCAAGATCCTAGTTTAGCACACAGACTGGTAAACATCCCTCTCACAGCAGAAGAATACAAAACAGAATACAACAAAATAATTGAAATAGCACAAAAAAAATAACTTTCCCAAATCATTAGTGGACAATAAAGTGAACTTAGCAAAAAAGAAGAAGCTACTAAAGGAAAGCACAACCCTCTCAGCTACAGAAACTAATATGATTTTCAAAAAATTCACTTACCATCCATGGGCCTATGATAAATTCAAAAAAGTCTTCAAAAAACAAAACATTCAACTAGCACCAGTCAACCATTTCTCCTTAAAAAACCTAATTTGCTCAAACATCAAAGATGCCATTCCATCTAACAAAAAATCTGGTATATATCAAATTGAATGCAATGACTGTGGTCAAATTTATATTGGAAAAACAAAAAGAAATTTAGAAACAAGAGCAAAGGAACACTTTAGAAACATAAAATATAAACAATTAGAAAAATCAGCAGTTGCCACACATTTTTGGGGGAAAAAAAAACACAACATAAATCCAGAACCAAAACTACTAAAACATACATCAGGAAAACAAGAACTATCCACATGGGAACAAATCTTCATTTCAAAAAATAGGAACAAAGTATTCAATTTCGACATCCCGCAGAAAGATTTGTTCAGCAAGTTCCTTGAACCGCCACCAGAGGAGACGTGTGACAAAATATCGTCAGCTACACCAACGAGAACCAGTCGAGAGCCGGCTGATGATAGAGGCAAAGCCTCAGAAACATGTTCCGGAAAAATTTAAGATTAAGTGTTGTTTAGTGTCTTTAATCGACTCTCTTTAAAGTTAATGGGTGATAACTGAAATCTTCCCTGTGTCACAAGCATTAAACAAAATCTCACCATTGTATGGTTTTTATTTTGGCCTCCACAAGAGTCGGAGAACAAGTGAAGGTGTTTAACATCTTGTCCAACTTGCTCATTTATATAATCAAACAAAAATGAACAGACTTCATCGGGGCTTTTTCGTGCTATTCCTTCATGATAGAGGTAAAACCTGGCTCTTCCACTCCATAAGTCATGCACATTAAAGACACTTACTAAAAGCTGGTGTAAGTAAAAGTATCTTGTATTGGTATTTGAGGCAACTGCAAGTTCTGAATAAAATCAAATGAGATACCTGCAATGGTAGAATCTGTTTCAGTTTTCTCTTTAACCTCATGCAATTTCTTGAAGAATTTATCAGAATGCCTCTTGTGTACTATTAATTCAGCTCCTGCTACCCTTTTAGCAGCATCATTCAGAGATGGACTTTTTATTTTTACACCAAGCTCCTCGCATTTGCTACAAGTGTTCTCTTGTGGTTGCCCAAATTCTAAATTAAAATGTTCAAGGATAATTTTCGACTCCAACATTAAGTCATATCGGACAGTGAATGAAATGGGTGAAATTATGCTCAAATGTGTCCAGGGTCCATGGAGCTTTGAGCTACCTGACATTCGTCTTTAAGGATAAGGGAAAACTCCGGAAAAAACCTTATGCAGGTAACTCACCCTGACCGAGATTCGAACTCGAACTCTTGAACGTGAGGCAGACATGCTACCGTCTACACTACCAAGGCGGGCGTTCCATTCTTCATTGGTATAATGTGCTTTCTTGACTGGAAAGGAGTTGATATGATTTTTTATTTCCAGTATTAAATCTACTGGTTTTGCATTTCCAGGACGACATTTTTCCCTCTTATCTTGCAGAGATTTATCTTCTTTCAACAAATTTATGTACAATATCAATAAATTAAATCAAAGAGTAGGAGGCCGATTATTATTCTCTAACACAAGCATGCTGTTATCAACAGTTAAACTTACAGGCTGGTTAATGTACCTTTAAACAAGATGGAATATATCAGAGTACAATATCATTCACATTGCAGAATACAATGGATTCAGTGCTGAATTGGTCAAAAAGAAAATTGATAAATTCAAAAGACAACAAAGATGCAAACAAGTAACTATTCTTTCCCCAATCAGCAATGAAACTTCATACAGAAAATTTACATATCATTCCACACCTACACATCTTTTGCAAAAAGTCTTCAAAGAGCACAATATTACTTTGGCCCCACAGAACAAATTTAGTGTACAACACCTTTTGAAATCACATAATACAAAGGAGATACCCACAGACAAAAAAATCAGGTGTGTACCGGATAAACTGCAAAGGCTGTGACAACTTTTACATTGGAAAAACTAAAAGGAACTTGAACATTAGGCTTAAAGAGCATTTTAGGAACATCAGGAACAAAGAAATAGATAAATCGGTGGTAGCGTACCATTTTTGGAAGGAGAATCATGATATAGAACGAGAAATCCACTTCTTAAAAGGTATCCAAGGTCCAGCTGCATTAACCACGTGGGAAAAATCTTCATACACTACCTTTGAAGAAAACGCAAACTTCAAGTTCATCAAGATACCAACAGAGACACACCTATCGCCTCCAAGGAATTCACTAAACCAACATTTATTAGTCGACAACAGCTGATGATGTTAGGAAGATCCTAACGAAATGTGTTCTAGGTAAATACTAGCAATAAGTGGAGCATTGAGTATTAGTTCGACTCAAAATTATATTATTCTCTCTGTTTGAAACAGTGCTGGTAAGTTAAAATTTTGAGAAAGCTCACATCCTTTGTACATGTGGGGTTTCTCTTCAGTTTCGATGACTCAACTGCATAACAACACAGAAAATACCAGAATATAAGGGATTCCTCTACATTATGATTGGCCTATATGTTTAAATTACAATGTCATAGAAAACTTAATTTTGTAAAAAGTGGACATGTGGGGTTTCTCACTATTCCCATTCATTTGGGCTCTTTGCTGACTTTGCAAGATTACAGTGCTATATAAAGTTTTGTCACTTTTGAGAAGCAGTAGAAAGGAAACTTCCGGAAGACTAGTTATCTACCAGTGTGTTTCCAGTGTTTATGCTGGGTAAGGGCACTCTGCCACATCTACCTACCTTTGTTTATCTTTAACTTCCCAGGGACTACCTCCAGATATGGTTGGACCATATTTGCTGTTGTGAGAAATTAATTTTAGTGGAAGGATTTGAAAGAAATATATGAATGTAATATGTGGAACTTCTGTTGTTATAAAGCCACTTTCACAATTACATCATTGTTATGTAAAGAAATATTAATATTATAATGGTTTTTAATGGTTTCTAAACACACAAAACGAACATGCAGTACCACTTCATGGAAGCTATAGTTTCAGTAGGATAGGTTATGCATCTTAAACAATTCAGCATTTCTCAGCTTTGTAGTAAGATGACAAAACTTTAAGTTAGGTACCATAGTAACTGCTACTCCATAAGTAATAGTGGAGCAAGCATTCCACCTCTTGCGTGTTCCATTAAATCATAATTGGTCAGGTATATGATTTTAACATTGGAAAATGTTTGATATTTCTTTGATGGAGCACTGGCACTTAAGCAAGAAAAGTGTTACATATACTGGTGTCAGTCACTTCAATATGTAGCAAGCAGGTACAAAAGTGAGAAAAATACTTTAATAAAAGTTCAAGAAATCTTACATATTTCAATTTCCTGACCATTTGCTTGTTGCAATGATTGTTGCTCAAAGACCAACATTTCTATTTATCTACAGTTATAAAGAAAAAATTTAAGCCAACAATGCTTGGAAAGATTGTAATGTAGTGCAATTTCAATCAAATCTGTCGCAGATGCATGTAACCTAATCAAATGCTTCTCAAATGCTTTGATACAGCAAAGAGTATCATCAGTAGAAATTCAGATACAAAAAATGTAAAATTGATCAATTTCTGGATAGAGTCAACATGAAAAATTCAATGCCATGGCCGGGATTTGAACCACGGATGATAAGTGCGCTGTGCATAGAAAATTTTTGGAGTACTATGAACAGAAAAAGGAAGTTCCTACTTTGAGGAAACTCCTGAACTTCGCTAAATAATAAAAAAACTTTCGGGGTGGCAAAGAAACATTTAGAAAAAATATTGAATGAAATTGGATTTCAAGTTAAGAAATGCAAAAACAAACGATCTGTGCTAATGGAAAAACCACAAATTGTTGCAAAACTTGCGAGCACTCAAGGGCTATTATTGAAAAAGAAAAAGGGCCATATAAACCAGTAGTTGATACAGACGAGGCTTGGGTCTATACTCACTAAATCGTCAAGAAGTGCTAGCAATATGAGGAAGTACCAGGTGTTTTGGCTAATACTAGTGCTGGTCAAAGAGTAATTTGTATATAGAGGGGGATCCATGGGATTTATTGAGGGAACTGAATTGATTTACGATTCAAAATCCAAATCAGCAGATAACCATGATGAAATTAAAGTGGGTATATTATAAAAAGTGGGTAGAAGAGAAATTAATATCAAATATTCTACCTGAAAACATTGTTTGGCCATACTTTACAGAAAAATAAAGCCCCTAACACTTCATCTCAAAAGGCACAGGTTATTCATTGGCTAACACAAAAGAAAATTAAACAAGCTCCGCAACTGACAAAAAACGAACTTATTGAGACAGTGAAAATTAATTTAAAAAGCCTGTTTACTGACTTGATTTAATAATGGAACAAAGGGATTTTACAGTCTTATGCCTTCCTCCGTAGCACTGTGACCTTAACCCTATAGAGCTATCTGGAACTAAACACGGCGCTGGGGCGGGTTTTCTCCGAGATCTCCGGTTTCCTCCACCATCTCATTCCACCGGTGCTCCATCTTCATCTCATGTATCATCAGTGTCATCGCCTGCAGTGCCGTATGTAGTAAAAGCGGACATTAAACACTACACATTTCATTTTATCTAGAACTAAACAAAGATTACAGCAAAGAAGTACTTAGATTATTTTGAGTAATCTGAAAGCTATGACAACAAGCTGCATAGCGCAAATTACACAAACTGATTGGATAGAAACATGCAGACAAGTGAAATGAATTGAGCAAGATTTTAAGCGCTGAGATCGGTTAATGGAAGAAACAATTAAAGATATAATTATAAACGTGGGTCTAGAGAGCAGCGATGATGATGATAAACACTGCAATTGTGATGAATGTTATTTTGAGAATATGAATATTGAAGCAAAAGGACACAGTAACACGGATATAGCAGATGAAGGACCTGAAGCAAACATTCCCAGACTTGCTATTTCAGAGAACTAACGTGAAGACATCAGCAGGCGTGTACTGTTTTAATTGTGTGACTGTACATTCCCAGTATCGCCTTTCCCCTCGCTCTGCACGGTTCCCTAAGCTTCAGGTAGTAAACAAAACAGTGCTGCCCTCCTTCAAGTGCATTAATATCCTGACTGACTAGTAAATCATCCACACGTCATGCAGAAAACAACCTCACCAAATCAATATAAATCATATTAACTACCACCACCATACATACCTCTAATTTTTGAGGTCATCGTTTCAAACCAGTGGAAAGCGATACCTAAAAAAGTCTTTAGCTTGCCTTCATTTGTAAGGGAAGTAAAGAGTGGTTCCTAGTAGATTTATGCTGTATAAACCTTCAAGCCTGAACAAAATTAAGGAATCTCTCTTGCCCAATATAGAATTTGGGTACTGAGGAGCACAGCAGTTAAAGAGCATCCATAAATAAGAAGTCAGTTAATTTACTTATAGATAAGCTTTTGTGACAAGACCCAATGGACCAAAATATGTTTAGTTTTTAAGACTGCAGCATAAAATTACTATATGTACATAAACAATAAACCAGATTTGGTGCTAACTGCAGCAGATATAAGGCCAACAAGAGTAGGTGTATGAGGAAGAGGCAGTGCAAGTAGGGAGTCAGTGTTCAGCATTCAGAGAGGAACATCTAAGTCACTCAAGTATTCAGTATCTCTGTGGATCCTTTACCTTCTGGAACTAGCCTCAGGCATAAGATGTTCCTTTGCCAAAGTTTGTGATCCCATTCTGCTTCTTGAGCGTGTTAGTGTAACATCTGTTGTTACACAAGATACAGTGATATCTTGATGTGGTACCTAGAAGTCTGCTAGGGATAAGGTTATCACCGGACATTCTTTACACCATTTGACAAGCTTATCATGCTAAACCTCAGAAGGACCTCCTTCTCCCTGACATAACCCTTTTAGGTAGAACCTGACATGCAAGTGCTCCAGAAGAAGACCTCAACAATCATGATTAAAAATTCATAGTCCATGCAATGGAAGTAAAAGAGATTGGGAGGGGGAGATATTCCAGGTTGTTATTGAAGTGACCATGGTAATTTCTTCCAAGAAAGTCAGCATATTGAGAATTTCTGAAGACCACATGAGCAAGCATAATTTTCACTGGAAACTTAAGTATTTACAGGTTTTACTAGGAACTTAACTGTTTACAGATTTGATTAAGTCATTAAAATACTGCAACATAAGTACTGCTCAATTTAAAAACAAAGAAATTTTTTATGACTAAAGGGAAAAAACATTTTGTTTTCATTCGTTTTCGCAGACTTTTGGACTTGTGCATGCCCTTTAATTTTCATACTTTCATTATATAAGTTAAATCCTGCATTTAAAATGATGAAATAAAGTTGAATGCTAATTATATGCTCTTTGGCCTATTTAAATACTAAAGGTGGTGCTTCAGTAATATTCAGGTTGCTAAAGGCAAGGTTGCTTTGAAATGTCATACAGTATTATAAAAAGATTATAGTAGGGAGGGATATTATTAAAATATTTTTGTTTTAGGAAGTGGGAGGTCCTGTGAAAGAAGAATCAACATATGTGGCTCCAATGTCCGTCCAACCAACAAGAAAAAATAAATGTGCATCTCTGAATGCTGCGAATCTCAGGAGGCTGTAAACTTGTAAGAGACTTCCTTTTAAAGCCAAACATGTTTTAAACCATGGGTGTTATGTTACCAGGTTGTGTTGCAGCATGCTTTGGTTGAGAATGATTTGAGATTAGGTAGAAGGTTCATCAGATCATTGGAGCTTAGAATTATGTAAGTTTGGAAGAAGCATGCAATGCTTGTTCTGATGGAAATGAAGAGCAGTGCGTTTTTGGCAATTAAGAGATAATTTTAAAGTGTGTATATGCATTACATTAAACATACCTATTTATATACAAGTATAAAATCCCAAAATGTATATTATAATGAATTTATGTAAATGTTTGTGTTTAGAGAGAGAAATCTGTTGGTGCAAACATATTGTAAGCTTCAGAAAACAGATGCTATGTGGTAAAAGTTGTTTTCATTGTGGAAGTATATTTATTAAGTTGCCAAGTTAGAAAGCAGGAATACAAATGTATATTTTAAATAGAAAGTTCTTTTTTATGTACAGTATATGAAGCAGGATTGTTTAAACCCAGGCTACCGTGCTACTGAATATTTTTGTGCCTTGAAATATGTGCTTAGAAACTTCCAGATGAAGTTATGAGTTGTAGATCATTATTTTTGATGACTTGTAATCTAATCAGAACAGTTATATAAGACGTGATATGTTGAACCTTGAAAGAGGTTTTCTTTTTTCGGACTATTTATATAAATTCAATTACTAAAACTAAACTACAGCAGTTTTGCAGCTCATTCAGAGGGGATGTACAGCTTTTGTGAAATCTGAACTGATAACATATGAGAATAACTCTTCCAAGTATTTAAATAACAAGAAAGAAAGAAAGAAAGAAAGAAAGAAAGAAAGAAAGAAAGAAAGAAAGAAAAGAAAAACAATTAGAAGAATCTTGCACAGAGTAAAGATTTAGGCACTTTTATTATTATTATTATTATTATTATTATTATTATTATTATTATTATTATTATTATTATTATTATTATTATTATTATTATTATTATTATTATTATTATTAAATATAATTATTATAATTATTATAATTAAATATAATATAATTATTATAATTAAATAATAATAATAATAATTAATAATAATAATAATAATAATAATAATAATAATAATAATAATAATAATAATAATAATAATAATAATAATAATAATAATAATAATAATAATAATAATATTGTTTTACACTTGTTTCTGTGCTTGTAAAAAGCCAAAGATACAAACATTTCATACCTCTTTCCATCTGGTTTTTAAGGCGCTTACACTTCTGATTTTATATTTGCCAAGGAACATTTTTCTGCTTTAATTTATTCTTTGTTTGCTAAAATCAAGTTCTGAACCAAAAATTCTTTTTATATTCATTCAGAACATAAAAATACTTTCAAGAGAGAAGCTAAAATAATTATAATGAACCTCTTCTGTACAGAATTTTGCAGAACTGTATGAAGATCTGTTGCTCTATGGTTATTGCTGGATGAGTGATCCTTCATGCAAGGTTTTACATTACAACATGCAGCTTGCTGGCGAAAGTGGCTGCTGTGTTGGCATTGTGGCATATAGGAAGTCTGCAGTAAATATAATACAGTTTAGCACAAAAGTGAATCAAGAAGATATTTACACATTTCTTCACTCACACTGTTTTTTCACACGACATGTTTGACGAGCTTTTGCTCTTATCAGCTGGTACTCAACTAGTGCAAATTGTGGTGGTTTCCTCTTTCTCAGTATCGTCGATAGATGGCGTGATGTACTTGTCAAAGATGTCTGGTGGGAATTTTTCGTATGGGAAAAAATCTTCATTAACAAAAATCGTCATAGTCATGAATTTTGAAACTCCACCACAGAACATCTTTGACAAGTACATGACGCCATCTATCGACGATACTGAGAAAGAGGAAACCACCACAATTTGCACTAGTTGAGTACCAGCTGATGATACGAGCAAAAGCTCTTGAAACATGTCCTGTGAAAAAACAGTGTGAGTGAAGCAATGTGTCAATATCTTCTCGATTCACTTTTGTGCTAAGTTGTGCTTCACTGTCTCTACACTTCTTTCAAGTTTATTCTTAGGGATAATACAGTTTGTTGCATAATTTATTTGTAACATATGTACATGTCATAAACATTTAAGAAGAAAAATAAATTATTCACATATATTAAGCGAGGAGATGTAGCTGCTTTCACAACATTTACAAAATAATCATTATTAGAGTTCAGAAAATTCTAAGCAGGTGTCGAATGCTTAAATAACAAAGAAAGGTGGTTCCAACATCTCCTTACATAATATTCAGGAGTAATTTACTGTTTTTTTTTTAAAAAAAAAAAAAAAAGAAGTGTTATAAAGCTCGAGATTTAATTGTATTGGAACACCACCGTGAAGCGAAATAATTATTAATTTTTAGATGAGTCGTATTTATTACACATCTGCTTCACAATTACAACATTAAAAACCTGCTTCACAGTAATAATACTGATAAGATAAAACCAGAGGAAAAGTCAGGCATTTACAAGATTAAGTGTAAAGACTGAAAAAATTTACATAGGGAGGACAAAAAGAAACATAGGCACTAGAAAGAAAGAACACTTCAAGCACTTAAGATACAAAAATATTGATAAGTCCGCAATAGCAGCTCATTTCTGGTCTGAAAATCATGAAATTGAAGATAGCACTGAATTACTAAAATACGTACAAAAACATAGTGAACTCGTCATATGGGAGAGAATATACATAGAAAAACATAAAAACCAACTAATGAACTTTGAAATCCCGCCAGAAGAGAATCCCACGTTTAAGTTCATCACTAAATCAACAGATGGCAGCAACAACTCCAGAATTACCCACACCAATGGATCAAGCTTTAGTCGCATAAGAGCCGAAGATGCAAATGATGATTTGCGAAACATGTCCTCAAAATAGGTACGAAAGTGAAGCAGATGTGTAATAAATACGACTCATCTAAAAATTAATGTTATAAAGCTATTTAGAAATAACTTATGCATCAAGTTGTATATGTACTGCAAACTTCCTATCAACCAAACTGCTAACACAGCAGCTGGCTTCACTGGTGAACCACATACCTTGAAGCCACCTTACTGAAGTATCATTCATCCTGTGTAATGGAGATAAGTACATTTGCTATCCTATGTAAATCAAATTAAGAATTAAGTTATTGTGTTTGTTTTTAAGACTTATATTCCATGCTAAATGTTGCTATTTTTCCAGCTGATATGCTCTTGCCATGTTTTTAAGTTATTGTAGCTGTTTAAATTTTCAAAATGAAAACATATTTATATTTTGCTGTTCTGGTTATAGAATGATTTCAAAAGTCATGAGCCTTGTGACAACTTCATTACTATTGTGGTTGAGAAAAACGGATAAAAATGTAAATTTCAAAATGTATCGATCTGTGGTTACCAAACAAAATGTTGCTCTTTGAATTGCCAGTCTCAATTCAGCTCATAGTAGCTTTTCTGGGGGGGGGGGGGGGGGTAAGAGCTTATTTAGGAGTAGTGGACAGTGTAGAGATGGAAAGAGGTGTGCCGAGATCTCTTCCTGAATGGTTCAATAGCACTGATTAGAAAATGAAAGCCTGTAACCTACAGGGTGATCCATTTATATATCATCAGCATCATCATATAATCATCAATCGTTATCATCATCGTCATCATCAGTACCAGTCCTGAGATTGCGGGTCAAATCCAGCAGAGGACAATTAATGTTTTTGGTGATAAGAACCCTTAGCATGGCTTCTCTTGGAAGGGAAATTAAGCTAGGTTTTGTAGATTTATGGCTTTTAAATGAACAAAATTAAGCTGCCTTTCTTTCATGCCCAATATAGATTGTGATGCTCAGAACCACAGCAGTTAAATTACGTAAATAAGTAAAAACTCTGTTTCAGTTGCCACCAGTATCATTACGAGCACTACTGCTTATAACAGCTAATATAGAAGGATATATTTGTTGCTGGGATTTTAAGATGGGAATTTCTGCACAGAACAAGATTCAGCAATGGAAATCGTGGATCATTGAAATGGCTATTAGAAAGCACAGCTAGTGCAATGTATTTTTTGGTGTGCTGAGTTTTAGAGCATTAAACAAGTTGAAAGAGAATTTCAGTATGTGTATGGCGTGCAATGTATGTTAATATGATTCCATAATGTTTATTGAACATTTGTAGGTGCAGGTTGTGAGTTAATATGCAGGAGGTTGCAGGTGAAATTCAGTATGAGAAACGGCTATCTCTGTAGCCATGACAAGGTGTCCTACAAATCCTCACTGGGTATGAGAGATTCATAATTTTTTAAATTCTCCTTTGCCTTTTGATGGTGTAGTTGGGGCAGATCAATTTTTTGGCTCCTAAGTCCCAGATCTAAACTCTCCAGAGTTCTTTGTAGTGCGTTTTGTTAGACATTTTGTGTTTATACAGATACTTAAGAATATTATCTGATAATAAATGTTACTCAGGCTTTCAAAAAAAGCTTTTACAATTACCTTTGTAATGTTACAATGGACATAGGCTAACATTCATCACCATTGTGTGGAGTGTGTAATGTAGTGTTCAGAGTAAACACCAGTGATTTCAGTTTATCCATACTTAGACGAATCATCCATTGTGTTAACTCTCTTCTGTGTCAGTAGGAATATATATATATATAATGTCTTGATATTTTTAAAATCTAGGTTAATGGATGAATCATTTAACTTATACGTTAGGTGAGAAATGTGTCCAGTTCACTGTAGTTAATGTTGGTAGGCTGAGGATCAATGTTGATGTATGTTGTAAGTGTACATACCCAAGAAGGGTTTAACAGATTGCTGGATTCAAGTTTGGCAGGTGAGATTGAGGTTGGGTAGGTGAAAGGAAGAAGTACACCGCTACTACTCAGTGTGCAATGGTCTTCTTGTTAAACATTTTCTAGATATGTATGTCTATGTGGGATGCCTATTATAAATTTTGAGTCCAAGCATTTCTTGGAGTTATTGTATAAGAATTAAGCTTTAGCTGCTGATGGAATTCCTTTTATGTTACTGAAAGAGCACACTAATCAGTGGGAGTCTGACTTCATCTTAAGCAGCATTGTCTTGGTTTAGAATCTCCAAGAAACTTAAGTAACATACAACAACTAGCTGTGAAGTTTCCAGTAACTTTCAGCATTTCCTATTTCCATCTCATTCCTGAACTCAAATCTATGAAGTTTGAAGCTTATTTTGTATATATTGCAAATGCAAGATGACTTTTTGAAGGTGAATATTTTGGAAGAAAAGCATCTTGTCTTCAGAGAAATGTACTTGGAATTCACAGATCAGAGGCATTTTCCCATTAAAGTTCATATCAACCTATTGTCATGTCTTTCCTGTAATATTTTGTAAAATTGGTTGTGAAACCTAGTAACATATTAAGAATATTCCTGCTGTGCTAATTTAAATTAAAAAGTGCTAAGAAGGCTAAGGGCCTCCCTTATGGACATTATTCCTTACGATAATAACGTTTTGTCATCTCCACTGTTGGTAGTAACAGTCTACAACCACAAACATGCAAATGATAAAGGGCGTTGTACTGTGGCATACTTTTTTATAATCATATTTGGCTTTTCCTCCTTGCATTACTTTTTAATGACAGGTTGCAAGAAGTAGGTTCCTAATAATTTTGAGTTGAACTATTACTCCATAAATATTAAAAGCAGAAGCATTATTAACAGTGAAGTATTCTTCATTTTTGAGTTTGATTTATGAGTCACTATTTTTACACTCAAACTTCACTTACTTGTATAATTGAAACGTTTTCAAGATCATTTGATCACATCCTCAGCTGTTTGGTGACTAAATGAACATTCCTCTTCTTCCACTACTACGGAGCTCCGATCACTCTGCCATCTGGTGTTAGGGCACTACTCCATGCTCCATATATTGCTAGTGTTTACCCAGAGCACATTTTGTTAGGACCTTCCTAACATCCTCAGCTAATGTTGACTCAGGATGTTAGGAGAGTCCTAATGAAACACGTTCTAGGTAAACACTGGCAATATATGGAGCATGGAGTATTAGTTTGATTGAAAATTATATTATTTTTGTGTTTCTTCTTCTTCTTCTCGAGTGGCGCTACAGCCCCTTCTGGGCCTTGGCCTCCTTCAGCAGGTGCCTCCATTCCTCTCTATCTTCAGCTCTCTTCCTCCACCCTCGTATTCCCAATATATGTTGTGTGTCTCTCTGTATGGCATCTTCCCATCTCATTCTCGGTCTTCCTACTGCTCTTGTGTTGTAGAATTTACCATTAAGGACTCTTTTTGGTATTCTTCCTTCTTCCATTCTTACTACATGACCTGCCCATCTCATCCTCCTGATTTTAATATCCTGAACAATATTTATATCTTTATATATGCTGTACAATTCTTCATTCCATCTTATACGCCATTGCCCTCCTTCCTGTATTGGTCCATATATTTTCCTCAGAATCTTTCTTTCAAAAGTTTTTAGGGCATCTTCCAAATTCTGTGTCAATACCCATGTTTCACTTCCATAGCACAGTACTGGTTTTATTAATGTTTTGTATAACCTAATTTTGTTGTTCCTATGGATTTGTTTAGATCTAAGTATTGCGTGAAGTGAGTAATAAACTTTATTAGCCATTAAGATTCTTGTTTTTATTTCTTCCGATTCATCGTTATTGTTGTTAATTATTGTTCCCAGATATTTAAAGTTCCTTACTATATGTTATGTTGGTCCATTTCCAGTGTTCCTGTATACTTTCTTCTCCTACTTTGTATCATGGCTTTTGTTTTAGATATGTTAATTTCCAGGCCTATTGTTTTTGCTCCTTCTTTTAATTCTCTGTATGCTTCAGATACTGCTGTCCTCGTTCTTCCCATTATATTAATATCATCTGCGTACCCTATTAATTGTACTGACTTATAGAAAATTGTTGAGTTTGTTCGTACGTGCATTTGTCCAATAACATATTCCAATGCTATGTTAAAAAGGGTAGGTGCCAGCCCATCTCCCTGTTTCAAACCGCAATGTACTTCAAACTCATCTGTTATACTTGTTCCTATTTTAACATGGTATTTGAGCTCTACCATTGTTGCTTTCGTTAAACTAATCAGTTTCTTTGGTATTCCAAAACTTCCCATTATAGAGAGTAACTTCCCTCTTTTAATGCTGTCATACGCTTTTTGGAAATCTATAAATATTTGATGTATTTCGATATTATGCTCCCATGCTTTTTCTAATATATTTTTAACTGTGAATATCTGGTCAATGGTTGATCTCCCAGGCCTAAAGCCTGCCTGATACTCCCCAAATATACTTTCTGTGTATTTCTGAAGTCTATTATTTATGAGTGAAGTTAATATTTTATAGCCTGTACATAACAATGAGATTCCCCTATAATTTTGGCACTGTAGTTTGTCTCCTTTATTTTTGTATATAGGTACTATTAAATTTTTCTTCCAGTCTGTTGGTATCCTTTCTTCTTCCCATATCTGTGTAATTAACTCATGCATTGCTTTTAATAATGTCTGTCCTCCCCTTTTATACATTTCGGCCGGAATGCCATCTATACCTGGTGATTTATTATTTTTCATCTTCTGAATGGCTATCGCTACATCTAATTGGTCTGGTGGTTCATCTTCCGTCTGCAACTGTTTTGGTTCTATTTCGCTTCCTTGTTCTGGTGTTAATTCCATATTTCGTTCTTCTATGGGGGTGTTCAGGAGTTCTTGAAAATATTGTTTCCATCTGTTCCTTATTTCTTCTTCATTTGACACTATTTCATTGTTTCTTCCTCTTATTAAGTTTGTTCGTGGTTTGAATTCCTTATTAATCATTCCCACTTCTCTGTATGCTTTTTTAAATTGTTTGGTTTTGATATTTTCTTCAATTTCTGTTATCTGTTTATCTAAATAAATTCTTTTCTTCCGTCTACATAGCTTATCTGCTGTTTTCCGCAGCTTCTCATATTCTCCTCTTTTTTGTCTTGTTGGCCTTTCTATCCATTTTTTATATGCCCCATTTTTCTCGTCTATTGCTTTTTTACATTCTTCATCAAACCATTGTTTATTACCTTTCTTTGGTTCATATCCAACTATCTGTTCTGCTCCTTCCCACAAAACTTTCTTCATTTTTATCCATTTTCCTTCTATTGTGCTTGATTCCATACTTTCAAGTTCTTCCTTTATATATTGTTGATACTTTTGGATAGTTTCTTTGTTTTGAAATTCTTCTATATTAAGTTTCTTTGGAACTTCAACTCGTTCCGTTTTCTTATAGGAGATTTTACTTCTAAATTTAATCTTGACCAAAAAATGATCACTATCACAGTTTGCTCCTCTGCATGATTTCACATCTAGTATATTTCTCGCATTTCTTTTGTCAATCAAAACGTGGTCTATCTGGTTGTTTGTTAATCCATCTGGTGACTTCCACGTATGCTTATGTATCTCTTTATGCGGATAACATGTGGAGGCTATTACCATATTCTTCCCAGCTGCAAAAAGCACTAATCTCTGTCCGTTATCATTTGACGTTTGGTGTAAGCTATGTTTTCCTATTGTTCCTATGTATATCTCTTCTCTACCCACTTTTGCATTTAAGTCACCCATTATTATTTTAATGTCATTCATCGGACATTCATCATATATTTCCTCCAATTCCTGGTAAAACATTTCCTTTTCTACTTCTGTTTTTTCTTCTGTAGGGGCATGCACATTTATAAAGCTTACATTGAAAAACTTTGTTTTTATTCTTAAAGTACATATTCTTTCATTAATGGGCTTGAAGTCCAATATATTCTTTTTGATTTTACTATCTACTATGAAGGCCATGCCAAATTCCCTTGTTCCTTTCTCTTTACCACTATAAAACAGTGTATGGGATCTTATGTCCATTATATCTTTCCCCTGCCATCTTGTCTCTTGTAGTGCAGCCACGTTGAGTCTATATTGTTGTAACTGGGAAATTAATGTTGCCAGTGTTCCACTTTTGAGAAGTGTCCTAACATTCCACGTACCAAAATTCAAGTCCAGTTCCTTAGCCAGTCGTTTCCGTTTATTCAGTCCAATCCGAGGCTCCGCCGTTGGCTTCTCAACATGATTTGTTTTACGGTGTGGGGTCGTTAGCCCCACGCCCAACCCCCAACCTGGAGGACCAGGTCCCACATTTATATCCCCTGGGACAGGGTGGCCCAGTTATACCCCCAGGCACTGGGTACTCATTTTAGTCGCCTTTTACGACATGCATGAGCTGCAGTGGGGTTATTCTTTACCCCCGGCCACCACACGGGGGATTTTTGTGTTTCATTGTATCATAATCCTTACTCATTAACAATAGGTTTCTAACATTTGTGTAATTTGTCTGTCTTTTCTTTTAACACAGATTTCCATTTTTTGGCATTATATAATTGTGTTGGCAAGTTGAATATGGAGTAGGTTGCAACTGGTATGTAATGTCATGATTGTAAAGAGGTATCAGTAATAATGCCATGTAGATGTGTTTTGATTGGTCATTGATAATAGTTTCCTATTGTTTCTTTGAAAGGATCCATCAGAGATTAATAGCTGAAACTTTTCATTTGTGAATTTACTGGAAATGGGCTACACCATAATAAGTGCTATTAAGAATGGTATTCATTAGCTAGGATTAACTCAGTAATCCTCTTATTGAAAAAAGAAAAACAAATCCTAAAGCCCAAGGGATACTGAGTTAGAATTTTGTTAATCATCTGAATTATAATTTCTGTTGAATTGTTTTAGCTTGTTTTCATGCTGGCAGTGAAATGCAGAAAGCATATTGATATTGCAATAATCTGTTGTTACTTACATTAGGAGCCAATTTCACCAACCAATATTTAATTTTAACTCGATATTAAACTGATTTAACACTAAAGTTGAATTCATTGTTAACATTGGTATAGCCCTGAGTTAATGCCTAAACAAATGTTAGAATCAGAAAAGTCTGTAGAAACCAAGCTGTATATTAAATTTTGCTGTATTTTGCATTTAAGAATGCCATTTCTAATGGAAGAATGGGCGTCCACTATAGTAATTTGAAAACCTGCAAAAGGTGGAACTTTTAAAGCAATACAGTTTTCTCAAAGTGGTTGTGAGAATAATTTTTCAGCAAGTACTTATGTCAGGTTTAAATACTACCAATAGAAACAGTTGCTCTGAGATTTTAAGTTACTGGCATTTTTCATGTAGGAAGTTGAGTACAAAGTGCACAGACAATAATTCCAGATATAATTTCCTTTTCTCATTTGCTTGTTTTAATCTGAAAACCCAACCTTTTCAATTCTCCATAAGCAGAGACTATGAAATTGCATTATTAAAAAACATAGGTCTCTTAGGCTTTACTCCAACTTGATACATGTTACTTATTAGACACATGAACATGAGATGCGAAAATGAAAATTTATAGTGAAATTTTCAAAAATTTATTTTTATGTTCTGGACAGATCGTTGTTCATGTTCCTTGAAATTTACAGCTATTATTATTTCTGTATAGGCTGTGCCATGGTTGAGACATTAGAGCGCTTGGCTCTCAAGGTAGCCCAGGTTTGGTTCCAGGAGACCATAAAATGAAATTTGTGGCAGACAACCTGGCACTTGGGCAGGTTTTCTCCATGGCGTCTGGTTTCTCCCACCAGCATTGCACCAATTATAATTTCCTTTCATGGAAGTGTTGAAAACAGTGTTGTAATAAATTAAATTTAAAGATGAGTCGATTAATGACACTAAACAACACTTTTAAATTTTCCGGAATATGTTTCGACTGAATCGATGTCTGGTTGACAATGGAGCAAAGTAGCCTTCGAAACATGTTCCTGAAAATTTACAAGTAAGTGTTATTTAGTGTCATTAATCGACTCATCTTTAAATTTAATTGCACCAATTGTGCAATCATTTTTCCTATCATTCATCTCGCCCTCATACTATCATCCACTTCCTGATCACCTATCCTTGTTCTCTATCAGATCCAAAGTTTTGATTCTTCGGGTCCGACCTTAAGGGATAGAGAAACAAGAATCCTCTAACACCAATGTGAGTGGTACTACTAGAGATAAAGTAAATAAGAATTTCCGTAAATAAAAATAAATTGTATAATATTGAGCAAGCGTGTTAGATTTGAACAAATTTTATTGAATAGTTATGCAATGGGTACATAATAACTGAAAATTAAAGATTTCCACCATTAGGATACAAAGTTTATTTTGTACAACCTCAACTTTCTGATTACATAACTACAGTGTACTACCTGAAAAATATGCCTTCAGTTTGGTTTATTACTCAGCATTGTAAGCTAAATTACATGCAACAGAAACATAATATTCTTACGAGTAAGGACTATGATACAGTAAAGCACAAAATTGATATAATTTTGTCATAGTAGTACTCAGTGTTCCATATATTGCTAGTTTTTACCTAGAACACTTTTCGTTAGGATATTAGTTGAGGATGTTAAGAATGTCCTAATTAAACACGTTCTAGGCAAACACTAGCAATTTATGAAACATTGAGTACTAATTTGACTCAAAATTATATGAAAAACTTAATATTTTGCAGTGTTCCAACTATCAATTGCTCTTTCATATTGTGATCCTTTACTTCACTATTCCTGTGATTTGTAGTGAAAAGTTTTCTTTATCTTTTCCTTCTAGATGTTCTTTATTCAATGATTCTGCTATTTCGTTAAAACTCCCAAAATTTTTTGATCTGAATACAAGGTGCTACTTGCAGCATTTTTGTAGTATTTTTTTTTTTTTATCTTTGTTATTGGAATCTTTTGTTTCTCAGAAGTAATTCAGAAATGTAACAAACATGAAATTTTATTGGACATCAGAATAGTTTTTTTTTTTTTTTTTTGTGGTAGTCACTAATTAATAACCACTATTATTGTATAGAAAGTTTGGTCTTTAATCACTGAATTACCCATCAGAACGAAATATTCAATGTGGCTGCCTGATGAACTGGTGATAATTAGACATTGGATTTGTGTATACTAAAAGTATCTATAATACACTTGTACTTATGCTATCAAAATCTTTAATATGCTCTAAAATTTTGGAAAAAAATGCATTAAAATTGTTATGTTTAAGCTTATTTTTTTGGTGTTAGCAGGTTTTATTCTGGTTATTTTAATTTGAATGCTAGTGTACAAAATCATTTTGTTTTCTAAATGCCTGGGTATCACTTTGTAATGTTTATTAAACTAAATTTGTATGCTGAGAGAAATCTCCATTTGAAAGCACTTATTCTGGGGAAGTACCTTCAGGAAGTACTACATTTTCACTTGTGTATTTATTCACGGAACACAGAACTTTAATTTCAGAATTCTCTCTAAAACACAGCATACTTTAATTTTCTTGCATATTTTAAAGTAGCACTTGCATGTTTACTCTAAACCTCTTTGAGAATTGATATGATTCAGAATTAATACAATTTTGTGCTTCATTGTATCATAGTCCTTAAACAACGGAATGATTCAGAATTTTTTAAAATATGTGTATTATGCACTTGATGCTAGGACAACTTATAAAATATGCAGCACCGTTGGAAATATATAATTATATTCACTCTAAAAGTTACATATTAGTATAGAAAACAAAGATATATTGCAAAATAATAAATTTATACAATGGGTTGACTGAACACTCTTTACTTCACACAATGTGAAGTACAGAGTGTCTCAGTTAATTCGCTGTATGATTTTAATTATGTTACTTCAGTGTTAATTTCAATTTAAAGTTTTGAAATTATATATTGCAAATATTGCAATGCTTAATTTCCTATTACAGTAATGCAAATTAAATATGCATTTACATACAAATCCAATGTCTAGTGATGCCGCCTCTGTAGCGTAGATGGCAGCATTTCTGCCTCACATTCAAAAGGTCCCAGTTTCGATTCTCGGTTAGAGTGAGTTACCTGGATAAGGTTTTTTCCAAAGTTTTCCATTATCCTGAAAGACGAATGCTGGGTAATGCTAAGCTCTATGGACTCTAGACTCATTTGAGCATCATTTCATCCATTTCATTCATCATCTGATATGACTTAACATTGGACGTAAATTACCAAAAAATAAAACAAACAAAAGAAAGAAAAGAAAAGTAGTGATAACGTGACATTTCATGGACACTGGGTAGCTTAAAACTGTTACTCTTTGTTACAGAATATTCATGAAAAGAAACAGGATGTTAACTTGTTGGTGTAAGAGCAACTTATTCTATTTATTTCATTTAATTAAAACATTCCCAGATACCCAAAGGGAAGTAAGTATATGTATTGATAGCCTGAAAAGGGCCAGGAAATAGCATCTGAACAGCGGATTTTGTCATTTTACTGTGTTTATGTATTGTTTTGTATTATCCCTTTTTCTTTTTGATTGGAGAAATAATGTGGAACTATGCACTGAACATGGGAGCCAGTCTTCGGCCTTGTGACAAATGACAACCATCACTGTGAATTTTTAGAATGCCAGAATTTAATAGGATTCTGAGCTCACATTTTTAGTGTGTTTCAAGATGAAAGTATATAATGGAGATTTAGGTAACCTTGGAGTAATGAGCTGTATTTTAATTGTGTGCATCACTCTCAACATGATCCAAAAAATGTTATAGTTGTGGACCATCTCTTCATAAATAAAACTCTGTAAGGAATGGGATTTACTAGGCAGAGGTATGAATGACAAAGCGATAGTGATCTGGATTGAAAAAAACTTGAGAAGTCTGCTACATCAAAGCAAAGCTTTCAGAAAGCTACTCTTATATTTGTCACTTCTATTGTGAAAAGTATTAAGGCTGATAATTATGTGCTGATTTAAAGATCATTTCTGCTTCGGCTGAGCAGGAAATTGTAGTCCTCAAGCTGATTTAGCAGACTAAGATTATTATAAAAATATTTAAACTCCTATTTAGGTTTAAACTATAATTTTAGAACTTGTTGAGTTTATTTTGTAAACAATATAGTCTCAGTTACTGGAATCCATCTTCCGTTTAACTACAGTTTAATGGCATGTTGTAAGATTTTAGTTCTAATTATACATATAGATATCAGAAGGTATTTGAAAAATTGCTATTATGAAGAAGTTATTTTGATCATTGAAAGAGTTTGGGAACCCAAAACTTTTTTAAATGTACCTAATCGCTTTGAAATGTGAAATGACCATTCATTTTTAAATAAATTTAGACTGAAGAAACAGACACTTTTAACCTATTATGTCAAATCCGAGACCAAATACAGAAATCAGTGAAGGTATAAACTTTAAAATCATGTATTTTAATATTGGTTTTCTATTGAAATAACAATAACTTAATCAGAGGATTATAAAATGGTGCCTGCAGTATATTTCGCCATTTTCTGTTTTAGTTGAACAACAAATTATTCATATTTTGCTATTCCTGAATCTGTCTGTGTAATATAGGCTTAAAGGATAGGTGCTCTTATTTCAGTTGAAACTTTAATAATATGAATGAAAAGTATGTATGAATCTCACAGCAAAGTATGCACACCCAACGAAAAGCTGGAAATCATACTGACATAATTATGTAGATTCGTTAAGTATGATGCTCTATTGTAAGATATTGGATATCTCAGTATTGGGATACTGTACAGAAGTAGTGTAGCAATATGATTTACAATTCTTCATAACCTGTTCTGTATATGTAAGATATTCTAAAAAAAGCTGTATTTTTCCTCAAAATACATTTTAAATTGTGTTCCATCAGTGAGATTTATTTTGTCTTATTTTTTTTAAAGAAATCTTCAAAGTGCTGGTAGTGATGTAGCTTTTGTAAAGACAAGTTTTCTGTTCAAACTAGAAGAGAAATATCTTTTGAACTTTACAAAGGATTTTAATTGTTACTGGTAAGGTACTAAATTGCAAAGGGAAATTACTCTAAGTTGGAAAGAAACAGAAAATGTTATAAAGCTACTACGCTGATGGAACAACGTTCTCAAATCAGAGTCTTGAGAATAAAGAATACAGATTGGTATGGATTTTGTTCATTCATTTGTCTATTTTCCCTAACCTCTTCGAAATATAGATATATTGATAACAGGAAAGACGTTGAAGCATAATTACAAATATCTGATATTAAATATTGTAATGCAAGTAATGTTTCTATAATTAATACATTATTGGAATATATTGCTTAAAAAAAAAAGATTGTTGCAACAAGCTCCAGTAGTACATCTTACAATTTTATAACAGAATTCCTCCCAAGTATCAAATTCTTTATGCTGAAATCATTTTCTTTAAAATGAAGAAAATAGAAATAAAATACATACAAGATATTAAAAAAAATAATAAATAAATAAATAAATTTACAGTAGTGCAAAATAGATATCAAAGTGAAGAAAAGCGAAAATCATAACCGAAATGCTTTCCTATTCCTTGTAATTACTTTACTTTTTATTGTTGTACTTATTCTTACACTCAAAAAACATAATTTTCATTTTGCTTGTTGCACTTTTTGTTTGTAAAAGAGTTCAGAATTGTAATGTGTCTCAATATTCATCCTAGTACTTATTTGCAGAAGGTAAGAAAGAGCCCTTCAAGTGTTTAATTAATTTACTGCAACTTCTCATAAGTTTTGTTCGACATTGCACTTCAAAAAATTACCTTGGTCATTAGAATCAAAACTGTGTTTGTTTTTCCTATGCCAAAAAAACTGTTTGATTTCTGCATTTATGCTGCATGTTAACGTAATTCCACATTTTAATACAATAAATATATTGTATATAAATACAATAATTGTATTTATTGCTCTTTCAAAATGCAGTAATATTTATCAAAAATGAAAATCCACAACTATTTATGAGCATTTCACAGTATATCACATTTGAGAAAGCTCATCACCTCCACCAGTATCTTATTAGACTGAATGTGGAACATTTTGCACAAGCATTTGTAAGTGAGAAAGGCTTGCAGTGTGATGCATACATTGTTTGTTAACTGGCAATCGGAAGTGCATCACGACCATTTCATAGAACAGCTGGGATATGTTCATATACAGTTCAACTAACTTTTTACATTATTTTTTGTGAACCTTCATCATACTCCATAAACAAAGCAGCAGTCCAAACAATGGATGCAAAAGAGTGAAAGCTCTTTAAAGGACAAGTGTTTGTCGAGTAGGAAATGTGAAGATCTTCTCATAAAGTTGCAAATTTGCACTTTATTATTATTATTATTATTATTATTATTATTATTATTATTATTATTATTATTATTATTATTATTATTATTATTATTATTATTATTATTATTATTATTTATTCTCCAAATGAAGTAACTATTTTACCAGTAAGGTATGTTAGGGTTCTAGTTACAAAAACACAAAAATACAAAGATCAGAATAACAGAACATAATAATTATAACATTTTAAAAATTTGGCCAATAAAGAACATTTAATCAACGGTGTTCGAAGATCTGTATTACAGTATGAAAGTTGTTGAATAAGATTATATCTCTTTTTGGAATGAAGATCACATCTAAATATTAAGTGTTGAACACTTTCATCAATGCTTTCACAGTTACATAGGTATCCATCAGGAGAGTCTATATGGAAACTTCGAAAGTAAGTGTTAAATTTCCCATGTCCGGTAGCAAACTGGGTCAAAATAAAATTAGGTGAAAAGTACTTGAGTTTACACGATCATTAACAATAGGAAAAAATAAATTTCGAGAGATATTTGTCCTTTATTGCTGTTTATACAAGTGCTGTTCCATATTTCAAAAATTTCTTTTTTCATTGTTTTTTTAACAAATGTGATTGTAGACTTTTTAAAACGGTATTCCTTTTGGCATAATGCGTAATGTTCAGCAATTTCATCTGCCTTCTCATTGCTATGTATACCCATATGGCCTCTAACCCATGCGCTTTGAGTTGCTACCAAATGGACTATATTTCCAGATTTGGCTCCTTTATGGTAACTTTTTGCTCTTCCCAAATAGGAGGTGGGGTATCCTTATTTAGCTCATATTTGCACTTGGTAAGTCATTAATTCTTATTTTGCAAAGTTGGACAAATTATTTTATGCTGAAGCTATAAAGAAGAATATTGTTGGTCCAACTATGAAAGATCTCTGTGGGAGGAGGTGAGTGAAAACAAAATGTATTTAAATATTTTGTGCTTGCTTTGTCAGGCTGAGAGATTTTTCTGAATGACCTTCATAATGTACAATTTAACTTTGTTTTTTTTTTTAAAAAAAAGGTAATGTAACCCACAACATAATAGCCTGCAAAGGGTCTGAGCCTGCCATCCGACTGTCGGCCTCATGCCCACATACGCAAGGTAGAGGTGAGCGATCATCCAACCAATATGGGAAGGAGATGTGGTCTGCATCACAGTACCCCTAGCTTGAAAGTTTACTTTCTAGACAGGTTCACTACCTAGTGTAGCTATTCAATTTCCTTAAGATGTTTAGTGGGCACCAGTCCTATAATCGGGACTTGAAATCTGCACCTCCCAGGGGTAAGATCAATCCGTGGCGCATTCTGTGGCAGGGAACAAAAGCACAAGGCTCTAGCCCACTACGCCACAATGATGATAGTTGGCACTACAGGCCATGTAGGCCCTTAGCCTCCCTAACCACCCTCTTCCATTCTACTCGATCCTCTGCTTTTCTTCTCCAGCCTTTAACTCCCAACTTTCTCAAGTCATCTTCTACATCTTCTACGCATCTTTTCCTGGGTCTTCCTCTTCTCCTTCTGCCATCCAGCTTTCCTATGAATATCTTCTTAACTACCCTGGTTTCTGGCATTCTCTGCACATGGCCAATCCACCTTATTCTTGTTTAATTTTCACTACTATATTTGGTTGTCCAAATAGGTACTGTAACTCCAAGTTAGTCTGAATTCTCCATCCCTCCAAGTCCCTTATCACTCCAAATATGTTTCTCAAAATCTTCCTTTCCCACCTTAATAACCACTGTTCTTCTCTGATTGTCAACACCCAGCTTTCTGAACCATGCATTATAATTGGTCTCAGTACTGTTGTATATATTTTAATTTTAGTATTCCTACTGACGTTCCTTGATTTAAACATATTTTGCAAGGCATAGAAACATCTGTTATCACTTGCTATTCTTTCTTGAATTTCCACTGATGTTTTATTATCTACTGTTACTATAGATCCCAGGTATTTAAATTTTTACACCCTTTGATATTCTTTCTCATGTAATGTGACTGTAGGTTCTCTTCTTGCATCCCCATCACCTCCCATCTTCATATATTTGGTTTTACTAATGTTCACTACCAATCCTAGTAAAATGTAATGTGTAGTGTTAAACGCCTGCTTTTACTACATATGGCACCGCAGGCGATGACACTGATGATACATGAGATGAAGATGGAGCACCGGTGGAATGAGATGGCGGGGGAAACCGGAGGTTCCGGAGAAAACCTGCCCCAGCGCCATGTTGTCCACAAATCTCACTTTGCGGTCACCTAGGATCGAACCCGGGCCGCCTTGGTGAGAGCCAAGCGGTCTAACCACTGAGCCATGGTGCAGCCCATAGCAATCCTAGATCTTGTGCTTTCTCTTCCAACACTACATACCGTTCCTCAAGAGCTCTTATATTCCTTGCGAGAATTGCTACATCGTCAGCATATGCCACTATTTTTATGATCTGGAAAGTATGGTTCCTCCAGGGTTTATGGGTATTGTCGCATTACTTTTTCTAGTACTAAATGAAACAGCAGTGTGGATAGCATATCTTCTTGTCTCAACTCCCTCTCTACGGTAAACATACCTGATAAATCTTGTTTCATTCTAACCCTGCATCTTGTCAATTCCATAGTCATTCTTGTCAATCTCACCAGTTTCGGTGGTATTCCGAACTCTCTCATTATCTGATAAATTTTAGCTCTATCCGGGCTATCATATGCCTGTTTAAAATCAACATATAGCTGATGAAGCTGTCTGTCATATTCATAAAACTTTTCCAGTATTTGTCGTAATATAAAAATCTGGTCTAATGTGGAGTGTTGTTTCCTAAATCCTGCTTGGTAATCCCCAAGTATCTTTTCTAACCATCGCTACAGTCGTATGGTTCCATCTAGCAGTACAATCCCACGGTAATTTCCACACTCTGCCTTGTCTCCTTTTTTATGTATTGGACAGATTATTCCCACATTCCAGTCATTAGGCATTGCATTGAGTATTAGTTTGACCCAAAATTATATTAATTTCTTCCTTTGTCCATATTTCATTAATTAATTTGCAAACAGTCTTCTCCAGTTCTTCTCCATATTTCAGTAATTCCGGCTCTATTCCGTCTTCTCCTGCAGATTTATTGTTCTTTAATGCTTTGATTGTCTTCCTGATTTCTAGTATATCAGGCTGTTCTACTTCCTCATCCTGTTCCTGTTCTTTGCTTTCCTCGTTCCTGTTTCTCTTTTCACTATCAACTTCATTTTGGGTGAGTGACTCGTAGAAATGCTCTTGCCACCTTTCCAGCATTTTGTTTCTTTCCCCAATAAGGTTCCCATCCTTATCCTTAAAGAAAACCAGTCTTGGTTGGAATCCTCTTTTAAGATCTCTTGTTCTCTCATCTCATTTCTATCTTTCATTTCATCGAATTTTTCAATTCTCTTTCTCTCAAAAAGTCTTTTCTTCAATCTACATTTCCTATTTGCATTTCTTCGTTTTTCTTTGTACTCCTCCACTGTTAATCTTGTTCTTCTTTGGATCATCTTTTTCCTAGCTCCATCTCTTTCTTGGATTAATGCCAAGCACTGCCCATCAAACCATTCTGTTCTCTTTATATATTCTTTCTTTCCCAAGGTTTCATCTGCAACTTGATTAATGGTTGTTTTTAATATCACTCATTTTGTTTGAATTTCTTCTTTCTCCCACTGTTCTCTTTTACTACACCACAATACAGGACACAATTCAACATACATGTTGAATTCTAATACCATCAATGTTTCTCCAAGACTCAAAAGACTATTTGGAACCTGTAAAGTTATTAGTATTGAGATTGCACCAAATGATATGAATTGTAAATGAAGACGACAGTGAATTACCTAATGTTTTATCAAAGTATTTTAGCAGTTTTGATAATGATTAAAAAGGAACCTGCACTGGTCACAGTTTTATCAAAGGACTTGGAATGTAAAATTTCTGGAGCTAGAATTTGGAATGACTGTATTTCACAAAAAAGTGCCCACTATAAGGGCTTTGCATCAGAGGATATTAACAACAAAAAATAGAAATAGACTAGTAAACATTTATCGAGATTTAACTACAGCTATGTAGACAACATCTTTGCAATAGTGCCCTACAAACAAAATAGATGATGCTTTGAAACTATTCAACCTGCAAGAACCCAGCATACAATTCACAGTAGAAACTGAAGAGACTGTACTCTACCTTTTTTGGACCTTAAAATCACAAAAAGCAATGAAAAACTAGAATTTGGTATTCATAGAAAAGCAACACACAGATAATTACATCAGAGCAAATAGTTTCAACCCAATTCCACACAATCATGCCACCATCAACAATCTCAGACACAGATTAGTAAATCTACCCCTCAGCCAGCAAGAATATCAAAAAGAATACCATCAAATCTTAAAAACTGCAATTAAAAATGGATATGGAAAAAACCCTGTAGATAAAAAAACTTCCTCTTCTTCTTCCTCTTCTTCCTCTTCTTCTTCCTCTTCTTCCTCTTCCTCTTCCTCCTCTTCCTCCTCTTCCTCTTCCTCCTCTTCCTCCTCTTCCTCCTCCTCCTCTTCCTACTCTTCATCCTCCTCTTCCTCCTCTTCATCATCCTCTTCCTCCTCTTCATCATCCTCTTCCTCCTCTTCCTCCTCTTCCTCTTCTTCCTCTTCCTCTTCTTCCTCTTCTTCCTCTTCCTCTTCTTCCTCTTCCTCTTCTTCTTCCTCCTCTTCTCTCCTCTCTCTCTTTTTTTAAATTTATTGAAAACTTTCTATACCTATATTAAGTATTTTTAGTTTAGATAACAAAGATAACATTATTCAAAAGAATAGTAAACGTGTATTGAGGTTGCAATCCAGTGACTCCTCATTTAAACTGTTTTGAGATCGTTTCAGATTAGTAGATCTGTGCGTCGTTTTCGCTTCAATCTTCTCCGTGCTCGTTCTTGTGGCATATGCTGAGGAATCTGTCTCAGAATTTAATTTCCATGTTCACCAAAGGAAGTGAAGAGGCATGTGTAGCAGGACTGAAGAGTATCTTCTATTGTTGGAGTACGCAGATCTTTGTGTAATGTTGAATTGCGAATGTACCAAGGTGCAAAACCCGATTTTGTAAAGTCTATATTCTGTTGATTTGTGTTTTGGATGCTGAACTCCAAATTGAACAACCATATACCCAAATAGGCCATTAGCCTTTTTGAAGATAAGGGCAAAGTAGAAGTATCTGATCAGAAATTTCAGTTGATGAATTTTCTGTCTAAGTTTCTTGATAAGATAAGTGATGTGTGCATTCCAGGTTAATTTTGAATCGAGGGTTAAACCAAGATATGTAACTATCACACTGTGGCACTATCTCGTTCTGCGCCGTGGCTCAGTGGTTAGACCGCTTGGCTCTCACCAAGGCAGTCCGGGTTCGATCCCAGGCGACCGCAAAGTGAGATTTGTGGTGGACAACACGGCGCTGGGGCAGGTTTTCTCCGGGATCTCCGGTTTCCCCCGCCATCTCATTCCACTGTTGCTCCATCTTCATCTCATGTATCACCAGTGTCATCGCCTGCGGTGCCATATGTAGTAAAAGCGGGCGTTAAACACTACACATTTCATTTTACTATGTCGTTCGTAAAGCTTATTTTGGTATTTGCAGTATTTCTTTTATAGGTGAATTTCACTAATTTGGATTTCTTTGGATTCATCTTTACTCTCCACTTTTTGCACCATTCGTCAACTTTATCCGTGAAAGATTTTAGTTCACTAGCAGCTGCAATATCAGATTCTTTGCTAAGGATAGCTACATCATCTGTGAATTGTGCGATAAGCAGGTTGTCCTGTGTAGGAAAATCCGAACTAAAGATTTAGTAGAGGAATGGAGCCAATACACCACATTGAGCAACTCCTGCTTGTACTTCCTGAACTGGAGATAGCACATCATTGCATTTCACCGAGAATGTTCTTCCAGGAAGATAGGATTTAAGTACTAAAAATATGGTGTCACTAACAAAAGATTTTATTTTTTCAAAATTCCATCGTGCCACACTTTATTGAATACTTTATCTGTATCAAGGAACAGGCCAAAGCAGAGAGATTTCTCTTCATAGGCATCAAGTATCGAGTCTGCAACTTGATGTAGCTGCTGAGGACAAGAGTAGTTAGGTCTAAATCCAAACTGTGTATCTAGAATAAGTGGGCATAGAGGACCAATTAGGTGAGAGAGCATTAGGCGTTCAAATATTTTGGAAAATATTGTTGGTAGACTTATAGACTTCTATATGAAAGTGGGTCTGACTTAGATTTTCCTGGTTTGGGCACCATTACAACCAAGGCATGTTTCCAGGATCTTGGAAAATATGCAACTCTAATTATTATGTTGAATATTTGCGTTAGCAGCACCAAAGTGGAAAAACTTTAAGCAGTAGCAGAGTGATCACATCATGCCCAGCAACTTTTTCACTGGAGTTGTGTTTATTGCATTTAGAACTTGAGCTGGAGTGAAATAAAATATTTCAGGAGACAGTTGCAATGGACTGGATACTATTTCATTTACCCGCCTTGAGAACTGTGCATCAGAACTAGGATTTGGTTTGAACTGTTCTTGTAATATTTCAGAAAACACGAAAGCCTTGTCTTTTTGAGAAGTATGCCATTTTTTTACACAGAAAATGAAGCTATTTACAGTGGAGTAACAAACACTACACAAATAAAAATATTTAGTAAATATTCTCCACTTAACTTAAGAAGCCTATGACAGTACTTCAATTATGTTTTTGTGAGATTAATTTCATGGACACTTGCCCACATCTGCAGTCAACACAATTCGTTGTCAAGGATACCATCTGTGGATACTATGCATTTACGTATTTACATATTACCAACATCTGAAGACGAAACAAACCTAAAAACAGAATCAATTGCCGGTATGTCAAAATTCATTAGGCAATTTTTATTTTTTAAAATAAATATTTTTTCCCAAACTATTAAATCTATGGGACCATTTAATTGTTTTAATAATTTAACTTCGGGATTTATTTAATTCTTAAATGACCAAAAATGATCTGCTACGGCCGATTTATCAATTTGTTTATATCTAATGTTACAAAAATGTTCTTTCTTTCTGGTTTCCAAACTACGTTTCGTCTTTCCAATATAAACCTGATCACAATCTAAGCAATTAAATTGATAAATACCAGATTTTTTATTATTGGGAATTTTATCTTTTTTAGAAAATTGTAATAAATTTTTAATACTATATTTATTTTGAGGAACTAAAGTTATACCAACTTCTTTAAAAAAATTTTGAAAATGTTTATTAACCCAAGGATGGTAAGTAAATTTTTTAAATTTATTATCATCTTTTATTTTTATAAGAGTAGAAATATCATTAATACTTTTTTGATATTTAAATTTTTCAGTTATCTTTTGTATAAAATCTTTATTAAAACCATTAATTAAAGCAGTATTAATAATATGTTTATATTCTTTATTAAATTCTTCTTTATTCAGGGGTACATTTATTAATCTATAAATCAAACTATTAAAAACAGCTTTTTAGTGTGGAAAAGGGTTAAAACTTTTATTTTTTATGTAATTATCAATATGAGTAGATTTCCTATAAATACCAGAATCTAATTTTTTATTATTTCTTATTATTTTCAAATCTAGAAAAGGAAGAAATCCATTAATTTCAGTTTCTAATGTGAATTTTATAGCTTTATCTTGTAAATTTAGTAATTTTAAAGCATTATTAATTTGTTTTTCAGGAACAATAGCAAAAGCATCATCAACATATGATGGATATTTTTTGTTTGCTCCCACAGCCTGCGGCATTGTTTCTTTTCATGCACAAGTTGTTCAAGGTGTGGTGGTAGTGATATATTTACTTTAGGTTTCTTTGCATCACTGCTGGAAAGATTTGCAGCATACTGTACGTTTCTAGTAAGACACTGCACAGCTTTGTCAATATGCTGAGGAGTTTTTAATGCTACTTTCAAATTAGTGATGGATGTTAAAGTATTTATGTAGCATTTCCAGTCGAAAGGATATTTAATCAGGTTGTTGATTGAATTGGCGCTGGTATTTGGTGTCACATATAATGTTATAATTACAGGAAAATGGTCAGAGGTAAGCTGGTGTGAAGCACCATAGGAAAGGAGCAATATTCTTTAATATTTTTACCAATAAAGAAATCTAATACATCAGGCTGGAGGATAAAAGGTTGGTTCTATAGGATGCATAAATTCAATGGAAAGCTGGAGTGCTACATCATGAAGCATATGTCCTTTTGGATTTACGAAGTTTGAGCCCCATCTTGGATGTTTACTATTAAAGTCTCCACCAAGAATATAGTGTGTGCTCATTTCATGTGCTACAGCCTAAAAGTGAGAAGCTGTAAGTTTGTTTACGGGTGTTGAGTAGAATGAACTAATTTGATATTTTGTGTTTCTAATTGCAATACAAGCTATTTGAAGTTCCTCTTCCACAATGGGCAGATATTCTTCATGTCTGATGGATGCTTTAATGAACATGGCCGAGTCTGCTTTCCTTCTGCTACTCGGATTATCTGCTCTTTAAATATTATAAACAGGTATATTGAAGAACAATTGGGGTGCTAGTTTAGTGTTGTTTGCCAAGAGAATGTCTATATTTTGCATTTGAAGGAATAGTTGTAATTGCACAACTCAAAAATGTTCTTTATTTCCACCGAATTACAGTCGGAACACTTACCGATTACACAGAATTATGTAATGCACACAATTACAACACAGCACTTTGTATGTCACAGGTCCACTGCATGCTCACAGTTACGTACAACTCCTCTGATGCACGTTCACAGTCTTCCCGTCCATTAACTCACCCGACGCTCCTCACGGCTGCTCGCCAAGAACTGAACTCACTCGCCACTGCAGCCCCTTTTTATAGGACTATCGCTTTTTCTGGAAATCTCGCGGTTCAGTGAATTATCACGAAGGTTCCAGACGCCAGGGGGAGGGGAAAGAGGCGGCTAGCGACCAGTGACACTTCCCTAATCATCCCCTCAGTGACCGAAATAAATGGGTAGGCGTGGTCCGAATGCCTCCGGTCTCCTACTCAGCTGTCAGTTGGTCGTGCTTTCTGATAATTGGGTGACACTGCTCCCTCCTCAAAGCTGCTCGTCCCGAAAAGCACCATCGTAGCGGGCTAGGTGATCCAGGTGTACCACCAACATCTTTCCTCGGGGAACCTTCTGGATGCGGTAGACCACGTCGTTAATCCTCTTCACCACCCGGTACGGCCCTTGCCATGGCTGCTGAAGCTTCGGGCAGCCTCCCTTGGTCCGCGTAGGACGGTACAACCAGACCAGGTCACCTTGCTGGAACCCTCGGCTGTTGGCTTGCCTGTCATATCGGGTCTTCATTCGGTCGCTCGCCTTCTGGATGTTCTGGCGAGCCATTTCGTGCATGTCGTGGAGGTGGTCCACCAGGTTCTCCACATACTTGGTCACTGGCTGCTTCGCCTCCGGAGGGCTTCCAAAAGCCAGGTCACAAGGGACGCGTAACTCTCGGCCGAACATTAAACTGGCTGGCGTCATCCCAGTTGTGTCGTGTGTAGACGAGCGGTAGGCCAGCAAGAACAGTGGCACCTTGACGTCCCAGTCTCGCTGATGGCTGGCAACGACCTTCCTCAGGTGTTCCTCTAAGGTCTTGATGTATCTTTCGACCATGCCATCCGACTGGGGATGTAGAGGCGTCGTGCGGTCTTGTTCACCCCAAGCCTTTGTAGTGCCTCCTTCATTAGGTTGGACTCAAAATTGGTGCCCTGGTCACTGTGTAGCTCTAACGGCACCCCAAATCGACAGAACACTTGCTCCACGAGGCAGTCTGTGATTGTCTTTGCCTCTTAGTTTGGGATGGCATACACCTCCGGCCACTTGGTGAAGTAGTCCACGACCACCATTAGGTACTTGTTACCTCGGTCGGAAACTGGGAACGGTCCAGCAATGTCAACGGCGATCCATTCGTACTGCTGTATGCGGCCCCGGCTCCTAGTCTGGGGGCCGCGACTCGCCGCGCACACGTGACACTGACGGTACATCCCTCAGCATCTGCTCGGAGTCTCAGCCAGTAGTAGCGCTGCCGTAGTTTGTCAATCGTTCGATTCGCTCCCAGGTGTCCTCCTGAAGTACCAGCGTGCACTTCCTCCAAGACTTCCGGGACCTTAGTCCGGGGAAGTACCAACTGTTCTTTCTGCGTCTTCCCATCGGGCGATACCCATACCCGGAACAGCACGCCCTCTCTGGTCTTCAACGTGTCCCATTGGGCCCAGTACGACTTGTAGGTCGCGCTTCTCGGTGCGATGTCCTCCCAGGTCGGTCTTGTTCCTGCCTCCACTTCCCTCAAGAGTGGCCCCAAGTCTGCGTCTGCCAGCTGCTCCCTCCTCAGGCCTGCGCTATCCCAGCCGTCCGCAGGCACTGCCGTGACTACTCGGACTGCTGCGGCACGTTCCTTCTCTTCCACTCTTGTGCATTGGCCGCACTCTTCCGGACAGGGTCTTCGGGACAGCGTCTGCGTTACCGTGGCTCTTCCCTCTGCGATGTTCCGAGGTGAAGTACTCCTGCAGCCTCTGGACCCAACGTGCTGTCTGGCCTTCCAGCTTCTTAAAGCTCAATAGCCAGGTTAGGGCGGAATGGTCAGTCCTCAGGTGAAATGGCTGTCCGTACAGGTACTTGTGGAAGTGCTCCAAGGTCTTTACTACCGCCAGTAACTCTCGTCGGTTGACGCAGTAGTTCTTCTCTGCCTTGGATAGCGTCTTGCTGTAGTAGGCTATCACCCGCTCATGGCCGTCCTGGATCTGCGATAGGACACCTCCAATGCAATGGTCGCTGGCGTCGGTGTCCACAATGAAGCCGCCACCCGGTTATGGAAATCCTAAAATTGGAGCACTGCACAGGGTCTTCTTCAGGTGCTGGAAAGCGTCTTCGGCGTCCTCCCTCCACACATAAGGCCGGTGTTCCTCTGTCAGGCGGGTGAGGGGTTTGGCGATGTTGGAGAACCCCTTTATGAAGCGTCGGTAATAACTGCACAGCCCCAGGAAGCTGCGCAACTCTTTCCTATCCTTTGGGCGAGGCCAATCTCTCACAGCCTGTGTCTTCTCCAGGACTGTGGCCACGCCAGTTGCTGAGACTATGTGGCCCAAGTAGTTCACTTCCTTGCGGAAGAGCTGACACTTCTTCGCGTTCAGCTTCAAGTTGGTCGCCTGCAATCTCTGTAGCACCTTACTCAGATTCTCAAGATGGTCTTCTAAAGTCTTACCGATGATGATATCGTCCAGGTATAGCAGGCAGGCGTCGTAAGGTTCTCCTCTCATCACTGACTACATGAGGCGTTGGAAGGTAGCTGGTGGGTTGCAGAGGCCAAAGGGCATAACTGTGAACTGCCAGAGCCCTTGGCCTGTCGAGAATGCGGTCTTCTCCTTGTCTCTCGGGTCTAGAGCTACCTGCCAGTAGCCCGACTTCAGGTCCAGGGTCGAGAACCACTGCGCACCAGCTAGCGTGTCCAGGGTGTCATCAATCCGGGGTAAGGGGAAGCAGTCCTTCCGGGTGACAGCGTTCAGCTTCCTGTAGTCCACGCAGAAGCGTAGCTCGCCGTTCTTCGTCACCAAGACTACAGGGGAACACTAAGGGCTGTCCGACTCTTCAATCAGTCCCCTAGATCTCATGTCCTCCAGCATGTCTCGTACCGTCCTTTGCTTCGCCAGCGGAACGCGTTTAGATGGTTGCCGAATAGGCCGGGCGTCCCCGGTGTCGATGCGGTGAAGCACTTTGTCCGTGCGGCCGTAGTCACTATCACCTTGGCTGAAGACGCGCTGGTATCGTCTCAGCAGCTGTCGAACTTTCTCCAGCTGCTCTGCGGTCAGGTGGTTGGCCGCCCTCTCCAGTAGGCCTTCTAGCCGGGGCCCCAGGTGTTGCGTTGGCACCGGCTCCTGCGTCCTGTTGATTGCTGTTACGCTTACCACGGGCTCAAACGTTCCCAACTCCGTCCCGGCCTGGACGTCGTGATCGGTGTACGTTGAATTTAGCAGTCTCACTGGCACCTCCTCTCGGCACGGCAGCAATGCCCTGGCTGCACATAGTCCGTGTACAGGCGTCTTCTGGTCCAGCATCATGTTCCTGGTGCTCTGGCCTTCCAGTCGCGCCGTCACCACCACCTCCCTCCTCGCGGGGTCAACCACGTCTTCGTTCAAGATGATCCTACAAATTCCAAGGCACTCTTTGGGCTGATGGAGTATAACCTCTTCTCCGTTGAGCCGCAGGATCTTCCTGCCGACGTCGACCGTCGCCTCGTGGCTCCTGAGGGCATCCAGTCCCAGAATCACCTCAGCCACCTTCGCGACGAACACCCACAGACGCACGGCACTCCGTCCCAAGGTCAGCTCCAGCAGGGACTCCTTCTCCACAGGCAAGGTGTGGCCCGATGCCGTGACAAGCTGGTATGGTCGGCTCGGCTTCCTTGTCGGCAAATCCTTCGCCACGTCAGGTCTGATGATGGTCACGGCCGCCCCGGTGTGCACCAGCACGCGGCACGTCTTCCCTCTCACCCAACCGTCCGCGATGAGGCTGTCATCCATACGCCGGCTGACGGCGCGCAGTGTCACTCTAGGGGATGGTAGTGATGGCGCCGACGTGCCCCTCTCCACGACGGCCCTTACTCGTTTTCCGACTACTCTTCCTGGTGTTGGCAGTCTCTCCCCAGGTGTCCGGGCTGTCCACACCCCCAACACAGGCCACTAGGTCTTCGCCGGCGTCCCTCGGATGGTCTTCTGTCTCTGGTGTAGCGGACACTCCTCGTTCTCGATGTCGGGATAGCTGTTACCTTGGCCGCCTCCATCCTTAATGCTGCCGTTAGCGCCTCGTGGATGGTTTTATAATCGCCGAGGATTAGGTGCTGACGAATCTCCGGGTCTCGTACCCCGTCAACGAATGTGTAGGCAATTTCCCGGGATACGAACTCTGGTGGGAGGTCGACTAGGGCCTTGCTAGCCAGTTGTTCAACTGCCAGGGCGAACTCCTGCAGCGTCTCCCTGGCTGCTGTGACTTTGCCTTTCGCTAGCTGCGGTACGCTGCGGCTAAGCGGTGGTTTCCAAAACGATTCTCCAGGGCCTCCCAGATGTCCTTGGGTGCCGCCGTTGTATGTACCGCGTTCAGGCTTTCCGCGGCCCGTCCCTGGAGACTGGCTATTAACTGTGTGGCCTCCTCCTCTGGTGACCATTTGTTGTGCTTGGCCACTGTGTCGAACTGGCGGCGGAAGACCTCAGATTTCGACGCGCCGTCATATTTCGGAGGTTTGACGCGCGACGATGTTGTGTCGCGTCCCGGTGCGTCGGCCTTCAAATCCTTCAACCTCCTGCCATCGACGTCCTCCACCATGGCGTTCAGGGACTTGACGCTGCTGTCGGCCTTTCCTTCCAGGTCGTTAATGCGGCTCGCCAGGTCCTCGACGCGCTCGTCCACTTGGCCTATCCGTTGGCCCAGCTCCGTCACGTTATCCCTCACGCTGGCCAACTGTTCTTCAAATTTGGCGGCGAGAGCCTCGTTCGCCACCTTCATTTCCGTGGTCAGTTCGGCCATCTTTGCGGTCATTTTCGTGGCCAAGTTGTTGTTTGCCGTTTCTGTCTTCGCTGTTAATTCGGCCTTCATTTCTTCCATCTTCTCGGTGATGTTGTCGTTGGCCGTCTTTATTTCCTTCAGTCCGGCGGTGAGGTTATCATTCGCCGTCTTTATTTCTTTCAGTTCCGCTGCCAGGTTGTTATTTGCCGCTTCTATTTTTGTTGTTAACTCGTTCATCTTCGCCAAAATCGTTTCCAATGCCGATTCCATGGCCGTTATGTTCGGTGGTGTTGTCGTCCCGCTTCTCGACACCAGTTGTAACTTTGTGGGTTCGTGAAATTAAAAGTCCAATTGCATAACTCAAAAATGTTCTTTATTTCCACCGAATTACAGTCGGATCACTTACCGATTACACAGAATTACTTAATGCACACAATTACAATTCAGCAGTTTGTCTGTCACAGGTCCACTGCACGCTCACAGTTACGTACAACTCCTCTGATGCACGTTCACAGTCTTCCCGTCCATTAACTCACCCGACGCTCCTCACGGCTGCTCGCCAAGAACTGAACTCACTCGCCACTGCAGCCCCTTTTTATAGGAATATCGCTTTTTCTGGAAATCTCGCGGTTCAGTGAATTATCACGAAGGTTCGAGACGGCAGGGGGAGGGGAAAGAGGTGGCTAGCGACCAGTGACACTTCCCTAATCATCCCCTCAGTTAGTGACCGAAATAAATGGGTAGGCGTGGTCCGAATGCCTCCGGTCCCCTACTCAGCTGTCAGTTGGTCGTGCTTTCCGATAATTGGGTGACAATATTCAGCTTTGTTGCTTGCCAGAAAGCTGACTGCAGATCTGTAACCTTCTACTGTCTCACATATTAGCTTGACTTTGTCGTAACTGACTGTCATATGCTTGAAAGGGCCAATTTTTAGGTTATTCAATGCTGAAATGAAGTTGTTGATGTTTACCAAATTGGTTATATAAATAGGTGGAGGTTTGCTTGTATTGTCAGGACTGTGATTTGAAACTTTACTCACATTTTCATCGAATGTTCCATTTCTTCTAACAGAGAATATCTGTTTTCCATAGCAAATGGTGACTCATATTCAAACCTTTTGCTTCTTAGCACTGGCCGACTCTTCTGATGAACTCATATTTGATACTCTAGAGAACTTAGTATGAAATTATAATAAAACAAACCACATAAGACAAACAGAACTGTAATATAACAAGAACAATGAAATTCACACTAAACTTAGTTAAATTTCACCTTAAACGAGGAGCAACATTAGCTTAGTATTAATACTTAGCAAGGCCTCCTAGCATTCTCAAACTCTTCTTGTAAAAGGTAATTTTTCTGTCTACTTATTAATCAAATTCGTATGTGCATAAGAAAGATAAAGTAGAAAGTAAGATTTTTAATTAGCAGCACACTACGTAATGGTGCTGAAATTCCATGCTCTTAGCATAATCATGCAAGAAAAAACAAAGGAGTAGTGAGTACCAATAAAATAATATTTGAAAATTCAAACCAATAGAATTGCACACTTTAAAAAGATGTACATTTTTCTCTATCAGTTACACAAAAGTCATACAGAGTAAAGAGTACTTACCAGGCTATTTACAGAAAATTCATTATATACATTTTGTATATATATTATATTTTGTAATGTACATATATATTTTGCAAATACCGTTAAATATATGGTGCTGTAGTTAAAATGGTTAAAGCTATGTTTAGAAAAAAAAAAAAAAAAATTGTTCTGTATAAAGTGTAGTTTGTAATGTAGGGATTTTCTTGAAAATCTTTGTTTCATCCTTGGACTTTTGAATATGTTATTTACACACACTGGACCTTTCTCAAATTTTTTTTCTTGTTTTCATTCAGGGAACCTCAAAAACACAGGTATTTCCAGTGAAATATTGATAATGATTTTAGCGAAATGCATGTAAGTGGTATGGAAACTAAAACAATGGACAACTCTTTCTAAAATAAAGTTACTATGTTGCTAAAGACATTCAAAGTATAATTATTGTAGGATGATTTTTGATCAAGTGCATAATTAGCATTCTGGTATCTCCACCTGGTGATTCTTGGATGAATGGGGGAATTTTTCCTCATATAAGGTACTCGCCTATCCTCTGCAGAGAGTTGAAATATGAAGACGAGTGTATTTCATAATAAAAAATAATAAAACTCACTTAAAAAGCTACAATTTAAAACCTACAGTTTCACGAGTTATAACACCAATTGTTTCTCAAGTTAAAGCCTCGTTAAAGACATGACATTAACAGTAACTGTACAAATAAAATAGAACACAGAAGAGAATGAAAATTTCGTTTGTTGTTGAAAGAAATTTTATCTTCTGTCATTGAACTGATGCATACCAGTCACTGTGCAAGAGCTTAAGGGAAAGATTCCTGAAGAGGAGGACTGAAACACCTTCAAAATGTAAGTTTTTGTTTCAGCAATCCTTTTTTATTAAACCAAAAAAATATTTTAATAATGAATAGTGGCAGCGAAATTGCACGCTGTAATAATAACAGCAGCAACATCAACAACAGGAACAAGAATTAATAATAATAATAATAATAATAATAATAATAATAATAATAATAATAATAATAATAATAATAATAATAATAATAATAATAAATTATTTATTAATTAATAATTAATAGCCTTAATTGCAAATACTATCTACTATAGCGTAACTTTTGATCAGTTATTTAAATAAACATATATTAAGAGTATCATGAACGATCCAGTTGGCAGGTACAGAAATCATGTTTTCTCTTCTACAATAAAGGTGAAGCTATGTAATTTTAGTTCCTAACGTGCGGTAGATTGTCTCTCGTAATACTTATATTCAATTCCCTGAATACCTTTCTTTGTGCGTTAAAAGCTGTAAAAATTAATGAACACCCAGTCATTTGAACCTGTTTGTTTTATTTAGTTTGTGGCTGGGGGGGGGGGGAAGACCTAAAAGCATTAAAGCTAGAAAATAAGCTTTTATCGTATCGAATAGACGTTTATATTTGCAAATAATTTACCCCTTTGGATTTGAGGTCAGTGAAAATCTCTATTGGCAATAAAAAGGAAAAAAGAACATTTCCAGGTACTGGCATTCAAAGAAACGAGAATAATGAAACTGGATGACAGGAGTACGAAAATGTCATACAACCTGTGTCCGTCGGGAAGAACTCGCATACACACATTTCTGTGTTTTATAATCTACAGGATGTTAATGAATTACACCGAATACGGCTATAAGATTCTAAAGTACCAGTACGCCACTGCTAACGACGATACCACTTGAGCACACAAGATACAAAAATGAAGACACGTGTCGGAGCACTCCCTTTGGCGCAGTGGTTATGACATTTACTTTCAAGTCGAAAACTAGCGATTTCGAGTGTTCTGCCTATTTTTTTTGTTGGTTTTTTTTTTATTTTGTCTAAGCTTTTAATTCTTGTATGAATGTATGCATATTACAGAATAATTTTATATTGTCAGTGCAATTAATTGCAATTCTTTCTAACAAAGGTTGAATCCTGCTTAAAACTTTTACATGCTATACATCAGAATGGGAGGCTGTTGAAAGGGTGAATGAAATTACACAGAATAAAAAGTAAATGCAACTCTTTACGTCAGAGGAAGGAAGACCCGCGTTTTCAAAGTTGACAGCGGCGAAGGAACGACTGTCGTTCTGTCCAAAATTCCTCATGTGTATCGAATAAGTTCACATGCTGCTATTATTCCTATTAGAATTTGGGGATTAAAAATACGAAAATAGATTAACTACATGACAGGCACCGAACCAATCACCTTTGGAACACCAGTTTTCGAGGTTACGGACTGGTCCAGCAATTCATTGCCGCAGTGGCAGGTGATTAGTTGGAAATTTAGAGATCTTTGGGGCATTAAATCTTGAGATCGCCGATAATGAGCTTCTAAACATCGATATTTTTATACTCGGAAAGAAGTTTTAAAGACATTCTAATCCAATAATTTCACCCACATTGTTTAAATACCTACTTATCAGCATGTGATGCCAATTAGGTTTAACACAATTAATTGCATTATGTTTAGCCGCAGAGATGCCTACCTCAACTTGACTATATTAGATACGTCTACATCCGGTGTAATTATTCCGTTGTTAATTAACACTCTATATCATATTTCAGGGCAGCTTTTGAAATATTGAATGGGCCAGCCAAGGGACAAAAATTCCCAAACGTTACTGTAAATACTACTAGAGTGCTATGTAATTTGCATTGTGGTAACTGATTTCTGTGTTTATTAATCATTTATGGGGACTTTAATTCTAGGGTTGTATTTAAAAGGAAAGGGAAAACCCGATGTAGACTTATTTAATTATAGGTAGGTATTAAATACAAATCTATACTTATACAATGTGACCAACACCTGTTACGGTTTACAAGTAGTGTTGATTAGTGAATCATGTTCTTTTTTTCTGAGGGAAAGGGATTTAAAACAAGGGATATGCTAACTTTTACTTAAAGAATTTGAAGATGCAATCAGATGGGTACTCAGTGAAAGTACGGAATTGCCCTTCAAGTGAACTTTGCATTCAGTAAGATACACAATTTTCATCATATGCTTTGAAGCAAGAACTTTTTTCATCTCCTACCGGTGGGCCTGTTCTCCGTCGCATGGGTATTTCGTATCATGAGAGAATGTGCTGACATATCATCAGAAAATGTGTATAATCTTTTGTTCTTCGTTGCAATCTACCGATTAGGTCATTTCCTAAATGGTAGTACATGACGTATGTTACTGTATATTATTTAGCTTCATAAAAATGTCAATTCTTGTGTAAAGAGAAATTTGCTAGTTTTTTGGGTCATGCTAACCTATTATAAGTATTAGCTCTTATTAGCTAATATATTAGCTAAGTATTATACATAGCCAACCTATTGTAAGCGTATTATAAGTACTGATTATTTGGTCATCGTCGAAAAATGCCAGAAATATTTCAGTTATAGTTTATTAAATGGCGCTATAGATAATAATAAAGACTTTATGGTTTTAAGCTGTTACCAAGAAATGTCTACCTTAATATCGACATTTTCGTCGATTATATTCGCCAGTATGATTTATTGTATTTGGTATACAAAATGCTTCTTATTCTTTGCCGCTTCCATCTCTTACTCCAAATGTTATTGTCATATTTTGTCATTGTAAATGACAGAAAGCAAAGCTATATAAATATATCTCAACAAGATAACCTGTAATAAATCGCATAGAATATAGTAAACAACTGGGAAACAAATAAAATGGATCCCGAATAGATAATACTGTGCCGATTTTTCCAGTAGTTATCAGGTGAAAGATTACTAGTTTTAAGTGGATTGACAGACCTGGAGGGCGGTTGTCATCACTCTTTTGTTGAAATCCGAGCGTAGTTCATGGCGGCTTATTAGCAGTGTGGTATTTCAGTTTGCTGCCGGGGAGCGGTTACTTTCAAAGGTAAGTTTTATTAAACACTAGCCTTGTGTGTGGAATGAACCATTTCAGTGATATTCATTATTTTTGTGAATTGTTCAATTCTTAACTCTTAATTCAAGTGGAAAGTCGTTATTCTTTTTTATAATCTGACATGCACCACATAGCGATCGTCTTTTAAAACACTTGACTATCACTTAAACTTAAGCTTCTATATCCCCCACGTGCTTCTTGCAGTCAATAAACTTTTCCAATTAAGATAATTTCTGCAAATGTTGAACTTGATTAACGATAGTAGAGAGAGGAATTTACCATTTGTAAGAATAGTTTCTACAATAGTAAAACAAAGTCAGGTGATATTTTACCCTAAACAGCTGGTATTATAAGTCAATTTTATTTATAGATGATTTTAAACTACTGTAGTTGTGAGCATTCCATTCTATATAAGGCGCATAAGCCGCTTAATTTTGCTCAAATAGCTCTTTATAAGGCCTGCGGTTCTTTTACGTAAATAAACCTACACGTGAGACTTCGATGCTTGTATATTACGGTTAAACCACTGGGGTTTTAAAATTGGACTTTCTTAAGTGTGATACAGTGCAATGAAAAGAATGTGCGAACTTGATGGCTTGACTGAGTTCATTTCCTAGTTTATGTATACCGTATATTTGTTAAATTGAACTTTGAAATGTGTAATTACAAAGTGAATATTTCAGAGCGAACTGAGATAACTCAGTTAAGCATCTCAAAACCGGTCAGATATTATAGTTTTCTGTTTTATTTCAGGGATATATTGAGCGATTACTTTTCAATGTAGAGTTTGAAAAGACTTTAAGTCAGAAGAGTAAAACTTTGGTTGGTACTTAATAATTTTAAATATTGGTTTGTAAAACATTTTGTTAATGAAATGGAAAGCTGACAGTAACGTTTATAATAGCTTCTTAAAATTACTGTACTTAAATAGTTTACCAAATATATATATATATATATATATATATATATATATATATATATATATATATATATATATATATATATATATATTGGTTGCAATCAACAAAAAGCTCTTCACAAATGTTCTTAAAAAGAAAGCTGCTGTACGAGCGACTTTCAAAACTCATTGTGGAAGATAGTTGAATAAAAACAGATACTTTTTAATAATTGTCTAAAGTTGTTTAAAATCGCATAAGATGTAGTTGACCCAACGTATCAAGCACATGAAAATCTTGATGATAGCCTTGAACGAGCTACTTAACAGCTCTGGTTACAATCTGACGACGGCATGCTGGTGTGCTTTGTGGACAGTCAATGTCAAATATCGTGCACTTTATTATCCGGTCCATCACGCTGCACCGTACTATTAAACTTAGTGTATATGGGGCGTATTCATAGTCGGACTTGGTCCGGGCCAACTTGCTACTTTCGGTCGACTAACGGTGCACCATCGATTTTTCTTATTCATAAACAGGGATTAGTGACAATCCGAGGAACAAACACGTTGGTCCGGCTCAAATTTTTGATCCGCCTCCGAGGGGTAGATTAAAGGTGGACTATCTTTGCAACATGAACGACAGTGAAGTGATGAATGTAGCTGTAGCACGTAGAATTCGTGAAATAAGACGGAGGAAAACGTATCTATCAAGAATAGAAGTAACTGCGATGTGTGACGATCTAAACTTCAAAATCACATATAGGTTTAGTAAATGCACGCCAGAAAGCTGATAGAAATGATTCGTCCTAACCTGTACGTCAGGGACGATAGCCGAGGTCTGAGTATCATAGTTGATACTCAAGTCTTAACAGCACTTCGGTATTATGTTAGAGGAGGATATCAAGACAATATAGCAGACTTACACGATATTAGTCAGGCATCAGTAAGCCGCGTTGTTAGCAAACTCGTTACAAATTTCCCTCCATGCCTCCTCCTTTCTCATATTTGTATTCGTCGAGACGGATTTATTTTCTATAATGTCATTCTTTTTTGGACTAGAGAGAAAATAAAAACTTCTTCTCTTCCTCTGAGTAATTGATGATGATGATAATAATACTATATTATTATTATTATTATTATTATTATTATTATTATTATTATTATTATTATTATTATTATTATTATTATTATTATTATTATTATTATTATTATTATTATTATTATTATTATTATTATTATTATTATTATTATTATTATTATTATTATTATTATTATTATTATTATTATTATTATTATTATTATTATTATTATTATTATTATTATTATTATTATTATTATTATTATTATTATTATTATTATTATTATTATTATTATTATTATTATTATTATTATTATTATTATTATTATTATTATTATTATTATTATTATTATTATTATTATTATTATTATTATTATTATTATTATTATTATTACTACTACTACTACTATCCATAGACTTTGTACAACGTTTCGAACATCGTCAATGAAGCTAGATTACAGTTTCACAAATTTAAATATCAATTACTACATAGTAAGCATAAGTATGCATATTACTAGTAAAAGCTTAGATAGTAAAAATTTAAAATTCGTAGCAAATTTGTATGCAACATTTTGACACCTAACATAATTAATTTAACAGAATATACATGTATCAATTACATAAATTCTAACTATCTTGTGACATGTAACTGGCAATTTAGACTACATATTGTCACCCGAACGTTGGAACTCCCTATATAACCGGCCGGCAGCAGCAGGAGACGGTAGGCGTTCGCCACGCCCACTCATTTGTCTTATAGCGTTAACGAGGGTTGGCTGGAAAAACATCACTGTGCCGTCTCTTTCCCCTCCCCCTGGATTCTCGAACGTGCGGGTTGTTTCGTCTAATCCGGAAACTTCTAGATTGGCCAGTTGGTCTTATATAAGCGACGCGCCGGACCGGAGAAAGTCAGTTCTTGGCGAGCTGTGAGGAGCGCCCAGTGAGGGGACGGACTGCGTACGTGCGTCGGAGGAGTTTACGTAATTACGAGTGCAAGTGCAACTGTAACGGACGAACTGGTGAATAGTAATTGGTGCATTACGTAATTCTGTGTAATTGGCAAGTGTTCAACTGTAAGTCGGTGGAAATAAAGAACATTTTTGAGTGGTGCAATTGGACTTTTCATTTCACGAACCCACAAAGTCACAATATTTACATTTCCTCAATTCTTTGTTGACTAAATAGTGTCTTAATAATCTGGGAAAAGCTCGATCATTAGCAGATATTATATATTCTGACAGTTTATTATAAAATACTCTTGCAGGGTTATATGGGTCTTTGGCTGTCATTGATCTATTGACAGAGTACCTAAAATCGTTGTTTGCCCCCCTAGTCCCGTAAATGCACCTAAGCTTGTTTAATGATATTAATTACCTTTTTCTTTAGTGAATAGAATTAAATAGAATTAATTTATAAATATATAATGTATAAATGGTAAGGATTTGCTGGCTAATAAAAGTTTCTTTACAGGATTGTATCTTGTCCAATTGATATATGATTCTTAAACTCCTTTTTATTATTATTTTTGCAAAATAAATATCCTATTTATGTTTTTGAAACTAGTATCCCCTAAACTTCTATACCATATTCAAGATGAGCATTAATGAGTCCATAATAAGCTAGTTTCAGAACATCCTTATGTAGATAATTCGTCAGCTACCGTAGCACAATTATATTCGAACTTAATACCACGCTTCTTCATATCATCCATATTCAGGCACACCAAATTTTGTTAGCTAACCTCAAACAGCAGCAGCTACCGTAAGAATGATTAAGAAACAGCTGTGAAACTAGCACAGAGATTTATTAACTTGTTGGTATACTGCGGTTTGTTTAGCACTCTATGGAACTCGCGCATGCGCAGAAGAACCTTTCTACGTCGTGTAACATTTGCTCCGTGCTGGTCCACGGCTTTACTTGGTGCGAGGCTTTTTATTGTCTATGAATACCAGAAAGTTAGACCGCGTTTGGTCCGGACCATGTTAGTCGGAAGATAGTCTAGACCAAAGTGTTAACTATGAATACGGCCCTATGTTGTTAAAACTGTAGAGTATATAGTATATTTAAATATATCAGTCTCATTGTAGGACTTTGCTCGGCATAACCACACTGTCAATCAACTGCCTTTAAATGTTCCACACCAAAAGTCTCTTCCTCTCCTATTTTTGGACACATATCATAGATATTATCACTGCAGTCAGTACTTTCTCCACCATTATCCTGGAAAAGAATTCTTTCTATGTGATTTTCGACTATTCGATCTTTTTCGAAATAATTTTAAGTCGACATACATTTTCCCATTCTGGCCTGTAGTTTCTGTAGATTACTGGGAGCATAACTGTTCCACATCCGTTAACTTAAAAGTGACGCTAGCCACAAACTCTCTGCCTTCAGTTGTTTATCTCTGACTTAACTGTCATATGTTTCACTGCAGCAGTACACGGTTAGAAAAGCACTCGTCTCATTTTCTTCTTAATAAATTAATTAAACAAACTACTAATTATGTAATATATTTTTTTGAGTAAAAGCTTGTTGAAGCAACTACTTTTCGTTTCTTAAAAATAAATTATGTACTTCAAAGCGAATAAAACTTTTAACAAAATCATTCATTTCCCTTAAAACACTATATGGCCTTTATCTTTTCTTTTTACGTATTTCTTACAGTTCCTGTTTGTTTAATTTCAGTTCTCACATTTGAAACGGTGTTCACAGGTACACCAGTTCCTTCAGAAATTAGTTGCAGTATTAATAATATTAATCACCGAGGATTAATTCAATTGGGGTTAGATCTGGGTGATACAATAGCAGCCATTATGACAATGTTATGTTACTAGCTGGTCAAGTATTATGACTTATAAAGTGGTTTGTTGGCTTTAATTAGGTCATACAAGTTTGTTTTACACATTGTTTCACCAAAAGTTATGTCCAAGTAATCAAGCTTTTATCTCTTCTTTCAACGAATTTGAGTGGGTGGTTTGTCCATCTGTGTGTTGGGTAAGAATCATTGTTGATAACCAGAACGGAATTAGCAGGCGTATTAGGTATCAACAACCGAACAGGTTGGCTCAAGTGGTCCTATCTGTAGCTCGCATTCGGGAAGCCCAGGTTCTATTCCGTGGCAGACCTACCTGACCCATGGGTTTTCTCGAGGGTTTTCCCTGTTCGCCAGGCGAATACATCCCCCGAATTTCCTGTACCTCTATTTCATCTCCATTATCATTTCACATTATCTCTCCTCTGGCGATCTCTTTCAGGGTAGAAGTGTCGACGGGTGTCTCGGCGCTGCATGGCAGGATGATATGCTCTGAGTGAACCAATTCCTCCTCCGGTAGGACGGCTGTCGGACTCCGAACCCGGGTCTCGTGGTGGGACTGTTTCCGAAACACAGTAGGGTGGGATGTACGTTGTCCTGGCCTGCCGGGGGAAGTTTCCATCTAAGTAAAATGTAGGGACCCTGCCTTCTGCACTGTCGTGGCTTTTTGGGACTGCCGCCTTCTGTCTCCTCGCGCGCTTCATCCTTCCTCTCCGGGGGTGCCTCACTTCGGTGCATAGGTGTAATATACCAAGTTTGGACCTCCGTGCTAAGTCCCCTCCGAAATAATCCAGTTACAGTTCTAGGTACCAACAAGTTTATGATACCTTCATGTCATTTCCTGAAGAAAATCTCCTTACTTGTATGTAAAGAGGTCATTTAGAACGAAGCCGAATTTTCCACTAACATAAAGTTGTTCTACGGCAACAGGTGCTGGCAATCCTAACCCGCTACCGTTACAGCACATTGTTGGTATTGTATTATTTGCTGTATGTGTATATGACTTATCTTCATACACTAAGGTCCGACCTCGAATTGGTACTTCCGGACAAGGGAATGTATGTTTCCCGTTAAAATCATATGTAATGTATTTTAATTAAATTTGACGGGTTTTACCACCCCACCTGAACCCTAAGGATTTTATAATTCTTTTGCTACTTAGCACTATCTTCAAAGTTTATGGTATTCTTCAACTTGATCAATAAGCTGTTTATTGCTTACAGTTTTGTTCCATATTGAAATATTGTATCATATGCCGAATGACGCACTTATAGAAATCATCTACTTTTGTTATGCGTTCGGAGACATGCTTATTCCTAGTTGTGTCAAAGGCACTCCTCCTCCACGTGCTTTTGCTTATCTTGAGAACTCTGGAAACCGAATGGAAAGACCAGCTGCTTTGGTTACTCTTTCATTTACACTTTTCAGGCTTTTGTTAAATTCGAGTGAACATATACTTTCCTTAATTAATTGATGGAAATTAATCATTTCTCCACACTAGCCGTATATAGGCTAAGATATTTGATGGATAGAGTCAACATGAAAAATTCAATGCCATGGCCGGGATTTGAACCACGGATCTCCTGGTTTCCGTCCAGTCGCTCTTAACCTTTGAGCTACCATGGCCAACTGAGTCAACTGGAGAATTTAATGTCAGGAAGGCACGTTGGCCATGGTAGCTCAACTGAGTCAACTGGAGAATTTAATGTCAGGAAGGCACGTTGGCCATGGTAGCTCAAAGGTTAAGAGCGACTGGACGGAAACCAGGAGATCCGTGGTTCAAATCCCGGCCATGGCATTGAATTTTTCATGTTGGCTCTATCCATCAAATATCTTAGCCTATATACGGCTAGTGTGGAGAAATGATTAATTTCCATCAATTAACTAAAGTAATAAGAGTTAAATGATGAAGCCTGGGACTTAAGTACTTACAATAGTAAGTCCCCACAAACGGTGTATCTCAGATGCGAGAGCCCCTAGTGGTCTACCGGGGAAATATATGAGTCAACTGGAGAATTTAATGCCAGGAAGGCACGTTGGCCATGGTAGCTCAAAGGTTAAGAGTGACTGGACGGAAACCAGGAGATCCGTGGTTCAAATCCCGGCCATGGCATTGAATTTTTCATGTTGACTCTATCCATCATATACTTTCCTTCTTCATCTCTGTCCACTGCTTCATGAAGTCGCGGACATTTAAATATGAGGGCTGTTCAATAAGAGTGATCAAAATGTTTTTTTGACAACGTACCTTTACTCTTCCTAAGTTTTATGGTCCTTCTCAAAATAGTCTCCCCTGAATGCGATGCACTTGTCCCGGCATTTCTGCCAGTCTTCAAAGACATGCCGGAAACCATTTTTGAGAGATACTTCAAAATCGCTTCCGCAGCCTTCACCTCTGCTTCTGATGATGGATAATGCCTCCCACGAAGGCGTTTCTTCAAGTTAGGGAATAGAAAAGAGTCACATGGGGCTAAATCCGGACTATTGGGAGGGTGAGGGATGCACTTCAAGTTGATTTTTTGTGACATATTCAGCAACAACATTGGCAGTATGTAGCCGCGCATTATCGTGGTGGAGCATCCATCCTGCTTCACGGAAATGTGGTCTTTGGCGCCTGATATGGACTTGCAATGTTTTCAGGACATCCCTGTAGTATTGTCCAGTTACTGATGTGTGTGTAGGTACAACATGCTGATAAACCATTCCATGAATATTAAAGAATGAGATGACCATAGCTTTCCCAGTATAAGCAACCACTTTTGCTATTTTGGGGGTTGGTGATGAAGGAGATTTCCACACTGAGCTCTGCTGTTTGCTCTCAGGATCAAAATGATACAGCCAAGTTTCATCAGCAGTGATTAGGTTTGAAAGAAACTCCGGATCTTCCTTTAACATCAACTTTAACTGCATGTTACCTCCATTGCAGCGGTAGGTGATACTGAACATGTCTGAACTTGCCTGGTTCTCACTGGCGGGTACCAGGAGTACCAACAATGAAACTACTACGGCGTGTTTGTTTCACATTAAGCTAACAGAATATAATACGATTGAATTTTATGCGAAAAATTATGACCGTAAAAACTCTTTATTGAACAGCCCTCGTACTTTCCTTATTCTATGTCACTTAGCTTTGAGAAGCTAGGAGCCATTGTTATAATCGCAATTACAATTAAAAATCACTACTGCTATCTTTGAAAACACAACACATGGGAACCTCTCAGTGCAGACTGTACGTAATACAAGTGACAAGCAGAACTGCCATTTCGATGACTCTGCGTAAGGTGAGAGGCAAGCAATTCTCAGGCTCGTCGTCAGCTGGATTGACCTTCAGGGCCACAAGCTCATAAGTTTAGCGCCAGCTATAATGAAATATTAATACAATTACAAATGAGCATGAACATTTTTTTGTTTTTAAACGACAACCAAAGCAATCTTGTCAAAGTAATCTACCAGTTTTAAATGAAATGAAAAGTGTTTAACCCAAACTAATACAATGCTTAATTTATACAAAATAATTGGCAACCCTTTTTTACATTGATTTTGTGCATTTATCTTTGCATTTGTATAATTATTTATTTAACTTTTAGGTGAAGTTAGATTACAAAAATTAAAGATTGTAATAGAATCTGGTGATCAAGTTAGTGTGTGCCAGAAAATTCACTAACAGAAATGTGACGTAAGAAAGGTCCGAAATCCGGGTGCATCCTTTTAAACACATTTAAAGAATAACACAGTGGATTCAAGCTGTAAACATAGCCTTTCGCTTGCAACGTAAAATAGGGTTACATGTGCATAATATGTCAGAGTGGGTGGAAGGAGGTTCACTCATGCTCCCCTCCTTCGACTGCATTCCTGGTAAATAGAAAGAAGACCACATGTCTAATGGAAAAATAATTTCTTCGCTTGTAGGTGTGTGTCAACTATATAATTAAAAATATAGCTAATTTTTTATACCAAGGCTTGGCGACATAGTCATACTTCCCTGGTAATGAAGACATGTATCGGGCGCCTCCATACTGACAGCGATCAGTGTGTGGCGACTTAACCACTGAGCAGTTTGTTATTGGCGAGAATGAAATAGAAAAATGTTCGATACACTTCTCTAAATTGATATTTCTTAATTATGTCGCCATTGAAAGTTACAACTTGATATCATATTTATTTTAAATGTTTTTGAACATGGAAACTTTATCTGTTTGATAATTATGATAATTTTAAGGGTACCATTCCTGAAAATTAGTAAAACAATTTCAAGAAGTTAAAAGGAATAGGTTTAATGACCAAAAATATCCTGAATCTTTATCTTCTAACACATACTGTGTCTTTTTCTCTCGGAGCCATTTAACGCATCAACAGGTGACAGTTTAAATGCCCAGGAACATATGGCTCAGTGATTCTGTTTACTTTCAGTGTCTTTTGCTCAACTTTTATTTACACTTTTGCGCAGCAAAAGATTCCGCACGGTGAATTTTGTGACCAGTCTTGTTCAAATGTTCCGGAGAGAATCGGAGAGAGAGAATTAAAAAAAAAATCTGATTGCCCAGAAAAAGGTATAATTATTGATCATTGCGGATAAATTGCTAAAACTATATTTAAAGGTTAAACTTCTTTTTCTCTGAAACAACCTCGAGTAAATGCAATTTATGTGCAAGTTTTGTATCTAATTGATACTTAAATAATGCGCTGGTAGTTTTATTTTGGAAAAGTACTTTCTGCATCATGTATGGGATTCATTAGCACAATAACATTATTTTGATCTCAAATATAAAATATTTTAATATGATTCATGTAGATGAAATCTGAAACTTAGGAACGACAGGTTTACAAAGAACAAAAACATTTTTAACCACATAAAAGTTGTACATATTGCTTTGATAACTTAAAAGTTTTAGGAACTAATATATCCAGTTTTTTTCACTGTTATAGGAATTGATATATTCCATTTCTTATAGATTTCTTACTGCTATAAAGTTGTTACAATTCACAGAGGGCCAGTTGTAAAGACTATTTTAAAAATAGGCTGGCATCGCAACTAAAGTGTTCACATCAGTTAAGCGGAACCAACTTCTAATACGTGATTTACTCCACATGGGGAAGATATTTTGATCTTTATAATTAGCTGAAGTTAGATATGAATAGATTCATTACTGGGCATGCAACCGACTCTACTGCAGCCAATGAAGCAGAGCAGAGGTGGCCAGACACGGCGAGTACTGCGATGTTCATAATTGTATGTCAGTCTGATTTTAAAACGTATTTACCATAGATAAGAAAGGAAGGGATGAGGACGAGTATAGAAGAGAGGGGACGGGCAGAGGAAATTTATTTGTATTTTGTGAGATCATATGGCCGGATAACTTTTGATTACGCCAGAAATGGCCAAATTGTTATGCTCATATGAGACATGATGGTGCAACCTATCCCAAAATTGAAATCCCAAAGTCTAAGGCCTGTATTTCCTACTATTCCTTGTCAATCCAAATTTTCGCCTTTCCAAAATAAATCCAATTCCCTTAAAACAAATTCCTATAAATCTGTGTCTGTGACTAAAGATTATAATATGTTTGGTTTAGTGGTAAAATGTTTTGCAAGCAAAGATGGGGAGAGAAAATGTAAAAAATTAGTAGCATATCATAAGCTGCCTAAAAATGTGACTTCGGCAAATTTAGCAAAATTTACTAGTATTAGAACCGTTAGAGTTTATAAATTAGTAGAAGAATTATAGATCAGCAGTCATTGGATGGGCCGAAGAAATACTCTATGGCAAATGCGTGTTACGTACTTTTAAAGCTTAGAAATGGAAGGTTAGAAGAGTGTTATTCTCAATTTTTAAATATAGTTCGCATTAATGCTCAGAGAAATAAGTTATGTCAGAGCTGAAGAAATCGACAGAGGAATTAAATCTGGATATTTTGTGCATACAAGAACAAATGCTGTTAATGGAAAGATATGTCACTTACCTGTGATGGCAAGAGTAATTTGTGCTGGAGATAATCCTGTGGCAGCAATAGTGGTAGTAAATAGTAATCTCCAAATTTTAAACATAAGGCAATTTGGTCACTCGCATACGAATTGTATCGAGTTAACTCACGAGCGTGGTACCTTTATACTGGCAAATTATTATTTTCATTATAGTAATGAAATTTATACATATTTAGATACAATTAGAGAAATTCGAGATAGATTTAGAAACTATGAAGCAATACATACCATGAATGCTAAAGCAAAATCCGCGTGGTGGTTTAGTGGAATAAAGGATAGATGGGAAGAATTGCTTGAGGAATTAATTTCGGAAAAGGATCTCTATATATAGTTAACCAGCCATTAAATCCGCCCACTTTTGAAAATAGACAAGGGGCTAAGGCAAACATAGATGTAACCTTAGCTGATATTAAGACATTACAAAAAAATTCAAAATGGAAAGTTGGTCAAGATTTTAAATCCAGAGATCATCGTTTAATTTATTTTAATTATAAGAGGCAAGGTGATGTGAGAAGTGTCTTTAATATGGAATATAAAAGGAACTTTTCGCTAGCAGACTGGGATAATTGAAATATATGTTAAATAACACAGTAAGTTTTAAAGGCATTCATGTATATCAGGAAGCAAATCATTTAACGGACACTATTAAAAGGGCGATAACACAGTCAGTTCCTAACATGAAAAATAAGACATATTCAGACAGATGTTGGACGAAGGAAGATGAGGAAGTTGAGAAAAATTTATCAGCGTTTTATGATTGAGGAAGATTGGCAATATAAACTAAACTTTGGAGCGGTTCCCCTCCTTGTGGGTTGGATTTATATCACACGATGCGGTGACATATCTGAAGAAGGATTCGTCCTGTCGTGAGGTCTACGCCCCACACGCGCAAAAGTTTCGCGCTCCCTCGGTGTGGCGACGCGTGTAGAAGCCAAACCTTACCTTGATGTAGAAGCGATGAACCTTTCGTCTAAAAGCTGTGAAGATGATGTTCTCGAAGATTTCTGTAAATCTTCTCTCCGGCAGCTGTGGCGAGCGATGAGATGTGAAACTTCTCAGGCGTGGTATCGATACAAAAGGGGATTTCGCTTTTGGGCAACTATAGAATAAAATAATTAATACCGTTTTACTTTACTTGGAATTATATTTCTCGACACAATTTTCTTCTTTACATGCGACATTTTCCACTGATGTATATAGACCTTTACTATATATTAATTTTCTCCTTTTATTTACAAATGATGCAACAGTTTTTTACTTAAGTTATTTATCGTAGCGTCGCGTCTCCGATGTATATTTTAAACGTTTACTAAACGTTCATAAATGATGAACTCCAATAACTTCTAATAGTTTCAAGAAGTCTTTTACCGAAAACGCGTCTACCCTCTTCGAGTGTTCAAACCAGAAGAAAGAATTTAAGAATAAAATCATTGGTTCTTTTTTCTGTTTTGGTTGCTAAGTTACCGTAATAATTAATTCTGATTGGTCCTACTTCACAATTTGGGATTTCAATAAACCTAAGCATTTGTTGCATCATCTACGAGGGCTATCCAGAAAGTAGATTACGTTTTGGAATAAAAAGTAAACAAAGTATAGGAAACAAATTTTATTAGATACAGATGAAAGCCACACTCAAATACTACTTTTCGACATAGTCACCATTCAAATTAAGGCATTTATCGTAGCGATGTACGAGCTTGGAAATTCCTTCGTCGAAAAATTCGGCCGCCTGCACCTTCAACCACTTCATTACCTCTTCTTGCAGCTGTGCGTCGTCATCAAAACGCTGCATAGCCAGCCACTTCTTCATTGCTCGGAATAGGTGGAAGTCGCTCGGTGCCAGGTCGGGATTGTACGGCGGATGAGGAAACAACTCCCACTTAAAAGATTCAAGAACTTCACGAGTGACATTTGCCGTGTGGGGCCGGGCGTTGTCGTGAATCAACAAGATCTTAGAGCTCAACATTCCTCTGCGCTTGTTTTGAATGGCGCTTCTGAGTTTTTGGAGAGTTTGGCAATACCTTTGAGAGTTTATTGTAGTGCCTCTTTCCAGGAAGTCCACCAAAATCACACCTTTTCTGTCCCAAAAAACAGTCGCCATCATCTTCCTTGCCGACATTGTTTGCATGCATTTCTTGGGTTTTTGGGGAGAACTTGTGTGCCCCCACTGCATTGATTGCAATTTCGTTTCACAGTTCACGTGTTTCACCCATGTTTCGTCACCAGTAACGATGCGATCGAGTAAAGAGTCACCATCCTTATGGTAAACGTCCAAAAAGTTCAACGCTGCAGCCATTCGCTGATTTTTGTGGTCCTCTGTCAAGATTTTTGGAATCCATCTTGCACAAAACTTGTGGTAACCAAGCTTTTCGCTGATGATTTCGTGCAACAAACTTCGCGAAATTTGTGGAAAACTCAAAGAAAGTTCCGTTATTGTGAACCTTCGATTTTCACGGACTTTAGCATCGACTTTTTCGACAAGTTCGGCAGTCACTATGCTGGGTCTCCCACTTCGATCTTCGTCGTGAACATTGGTTCGTCCATTTTTAAATCTGATGACCCACTGACGCACTCCATCTTCAGTGATAATGTTGTCCCCATACACTTCACAAAGCTGCCGATAGATTTCTATCGGTTTACAGTTTTTTGCAGTCAGAAACCTTATTACTGCACGCACCTCGCAGCTCGCGGGATTTTCAATTAACGCAGACATTTCAAACCGTCACAGTATCTGAACGGAGCACAGCACGAACCTCTCACTAGCACGGCTAGATGCCGACTGAGCTGCGCAACGCTCTGACCCCAAGATGGCCGCGCTAGCCCCGCCCCTAGCGGAAACAGACGAAAACGTAGTCTACTTTCTGGATAGCCCTCGTATATGACCTGCTTGGTTACTAACTTACGTTGAATTACAGATGGCCATGTTTACTTAATATGTCCATGTATGCAGTATCAGCTGCAACTTATATCGACAAGCTAAATAAAAGTTAAAAGTTTATTAGAAGAAACTCGTAGCAAATACTGGCAACAGTTTGTAGAAACTAATTTGACTAATAATACTTGGGGTGCACCGTATATGGATAAAATCAAGCGGCCGGAAGTAATGAATACTTTAACTAAGGAAGACGGCACGCAAACGATAAACTGGGAAGATACTTGAAAATTATTGCTGAATATATTATTACCTGATGATGTGGAAACCGATAACCTTGACAACATAATCAGCAGAATTAACCTCAAGGTGACCTATATAAATAACATTATTGTACCCTTTGATGAAATGGAGGTTAAGTTAATATTACAAAGATTAAAAAAGAAGAAGGTATGTGGACCAAATGCTATTCCGAATGAGGTTTTGTCTGCTCTAAGTGAGAATTTAACACCGTATTTCACAAATATATTTAATGACTGTCTCTTGAGAGGGTCGTTTCCGGAAAATTGGAAAGAGGTGTAATAATTTAATAAAAAGGAAATGATAAATATCCCCCCCCAAAAAAAAAACAAAGACGTGTAGGCCTATACGAATGACGAATGCCGTTGGAAAAGTGTTTGAGCAATTGATAAACAAAATAATTATGGAATATAGGTCCATGATTGGAATACATGAGGATCAATTTGGATTTAGGAAAGAGAAGACCACCGAAGATGCCACTTATAAAATGCTAGACACCTGTATAGTACTACTAATAAATATGTAATCAGTATAATGTCACCCAATTATCGGGAAGCACAACAAACGACAGCTGAGAAGGGACCAGAGGCCACGCCACACCCACTCATTTGTCTCCTGTCACTAACTGAAGGGATGATTAGGAGAGGGATTGCGGGCCACTGAGCCGTCTCCTCCACTTAGCCCTCCCCCTAGGTTCTCGAACGTGCGGGTTGTTTCGTCTAATCTGGAAACTTCTAGATTATCCAGCTGACCCTATATAAGCAACACGTCGGGCTGCAGGAAAGTCAGTTAGTTCTTGGCGAGCAGCGAAGCAGCGGACGAGAAGACTGTGTACGTGCGTCGGAGGAGTTTACGTAATTGCAAGTGCAAGTGGAATTCTAACGGACGAACTGGTGAATCGTAATTGTGTGCATTACGTAATTCTGTGTAATTGGCAAGTGTTTAACTGTAAGTCGGTGGAAATAAAGAAAATTTTTGAGTGGTGTAATTGGACTTTTCATTTCACGAACCCACAAAGTCACAATATTTATTGATAACTCTGGCGCTTTTGATAATTTATGGTGGCCATTCGTTTTTGAAAGGCTAAGGCGTCAAAATTATCCAAGAAACCTATATAATATTTTATTGGGTTACTGTAAAAAGTGGTAAAGTGTACGTTCAGGGTGTGAGTAAGTGTATTCTGAGGATGTCCTCAAAGGATGATCAGTTCTTGATCCGACGCTTTGGGATATAGTACGAAAGTATAATGGAAACTATATTGGAACAAGTAGAACAGAACCCAGACGTAAGAATGACCATAGCTCATGCCCATGATGTGGCGTTTTCGATAGATGCAAATTCGAGGTTTCAGTTGGGAAAGAAAGCCAGAACTTTAGTGTGTATATTAGAACAATGGTGTCTAAAATCCAAATTATGTATTGCTTCACCAAAATTGGGCTATATGTTATTAAAATGAAATTTAAAAGGAGATCCCATAATTAAGATAAACGGTGAAAATATTAAACGCAACTCAGAAGTTAAATATCTAGGCCTTGTTTTAGATGAAAAATTAAATTTTATAAAACATTTGGATTATATAAGGAAGAAATCGGAAAACGTTATGCTAAAATTAACAAGGATATTACACACAAAATTTAAAATTCCTTTAAGAACCATAATTACCTATCATATACAATCTTCGCTTCGATAATTACTTATGGAGCGGTGGTTCGGGCTCACAGGATGAATAATGTTAGAATGAGGAAATTGATTCGAGGTTCACAACGAAATTTTTTATGGAGGCATACAGGGATTGTATGTACAACCCCAACAATGGCCTTATTAGTAACCACCGGATTATGGCCGTCTGACTTCTTAATCAAATTAAGGGGAGCAAAGTTTTGGCTAAAAAGAAATAACTTGGACAATGTACAAGATATTTTGGGAGAAAGATGTAGAACAGCGCAAGATATTAAGAAGAAAATTATACGAGATTGGCAGCAAGAATGGAATGAAGCAACTGTGGCAAGACGTGCGTTTGAACTGTTTCCCGAGATTAAAGAAGGATTGCAGTTAACTTATGTAAAACCAACGAAAGGAACCATTCACTATTTGACAGGACACGGCCCATATATGGGACCTGTTGATTGAAAATTAAGAAACGTATTAGTGGTGTTTGCAAAATTTTCAACGTAATGAATTCTCCTGAACACACACACACACACACACACACACACACACACACACACACACACACACACACACACACACACACACACACACACACACACACACACACACACACACACACACACACACACACACACACACACACACACACACACACACACACACACACACACACACACACACACACACACACACACACACACACACACACACACACACACACATATGAATTAAAGAAAGAGAGCGCTTAAGCGGATGTAAAATATTCTATATCTTGTGAGATAAAGATTTATATCCATATCTTAACATTTCAGCCATGAAAGTTAATAAATTATCAAAAGATGAAGTAATAAAAATGGAAAAGGTGGTAAGAATTAATCAACCCGAAGAAGCAGTTAGAAGATTGGAGAGGATAAAAATTCGAACTGGAATTATTGATAATGTATGATTTATATAATAGAATTAAGAATAAGAAGCAGATGAAGCTTTATTTCTCAATATAAGGAGATATTATTTTATATCTAATGGAAGGCAAGAGGATGGAGAAAAGGAGACAAGAGGAGTAGCGGAGAAGCAAACCAGATAAGAAGAAACAGAGAAGAATTTGCTGGTATTGTTATCCAGTTTGGAGGCGATTTGTAGGGAAACTTACAAAATGGTGGAGCCGATATTGGGAGAAGCTGTCCCGACCACCCAGACCAGGGGTGGATCTTTAGCGGCGGAGTGGAATTGAAGATGCAGGTACTGCACTTTTGTCTGGTGATTTGGTGAGGAGAGAGGAGAGAAGTTTTTGGTGATTTTAGTGTTTTAATTAGTGTGTGTGTCTTATGAGTGTTTAGTTTTGGAAATTTTTGTGGACAGTGTAAAATGAGATAAATAATGAGCTCATAGAAGTGAGCAAGTGATGATGGATAATTATTGGAATAATTTTTTGTGAAAAGAATAGTGTGGGAATCGAAGAGGAAGAAAGAGATTGATTTTGAAATTTAATTCTGATTTTGTAAGTTATCTTTTTGTCAGTGCTTAATATCCATATTTAAGATTTTAGTAGTATTGATTAATGCCTAGAGACTGTCATATTGTTATTGTGTTGTTAAATATTTGAAAGAAATGTAAAGTAATTGTTGATGAGATTAGTTGTTTTAATTATATTATTTAATTAATTTTGAAATTATTTGTAAATTTTCAATTTTCAATCCTAAGTTATATTTTCTTTTTGAGTATTTTATACCTATATATCTCTATAGGGAGATAGAGGTTGATTATTTTTAACATAAGTTTTAGTGTACATATACGTGATTTTTGGTTTTTAAAAACTTTTTATCGTCTTGCTAAATTTTGGGTTTTGATGTTTAATATTTACCAATATGGCTAATAGATAAGATAAGGGCTATTTTCAGTTTTTTTTGAGTTTTTGAGGATTCGTATTTGTTTAGAAAGAATTTTGAATTGTATGGATGATATGCATTATATATAAACTTTGATTTGAATTATACAATATGTTATTTAATATTTGGAGTATTTGGATATTAGAATGCTAATGTTAAATTAAAACACTCTGAAGCATTAGTTAAAACTGGAGAATTAGAGGTTGTGCTGGTCACCAGTACATAAGTTGCCGCCGGACTCCGACGGCTTTAGATAAATTTAGAATTAGTTTGGCTTTTAAATAGCAGCGTATCCGGTTAATTGATTACTGGATACCAGTAAAATGTTATTTTAGGTAGTTTTGTTTTATTTTGTTACATATTTTTCTAAATGAATATATTTTATTATATAATTAAAATAGGATAAGGATTTTAAAAAGTGGTTAACAGTAAGTTTAGTTTTTAAGGTATTATTATTATTATTATTATTATTATTATTATTATTATTATTATTATTATTATTATTATTATTATTATTATTATTATTATTATTATTATTATTATTATTATTATTATTATTATTATTATTATTATTATTATTATTATTATTATTATTATTATTATTATTATTATTATTATTATTATTATTATTATTATTATTATTATTATTATTATTATTATTATTATTATTATTATTATTATTATTATTATTATTATTATTATTATTATTATTATTATTATTATTATTATTATTATTATTATTATTATTATTATTATTATTATTATTATTATTATTATTATTATTATTATTATTATTATTATTATTATTATTATTATTATTATTATTATTATTATTATTATTATTATTATTATTATTATTATTATTATTATTATTATTATTATTATTATTATTATTATTATTATTATTATTATTATTATTATTATTATTATTATTATTATTATTATTATTATTATTATTATTATTATTATTATTGTTATTGTTATTGTTATTGTTATTGTTATTGTTATTGTTATTGTTATTGTTATTGTTATTGTTATTGTTATTGTTATTGTTATTGTTATTGTTATTGTTATTGTTATTGTTATTGTTGTTGTTGTTGTTGTTGTTGTTATTGTTATTGTTATTGTTATTGTTATTGTTATTGTTATTGTTATTGTTATTATTATTATTATTATTATTATTATTATTATTATTATTATTATTATTATTATTATTATTATTATTATTATTATTATTATTATTATTATTATTATTATTATTATTATTATTATTATTATTATTATTATTATTATTATTATTATTATTATTATTATTATTATTATTATTATTATTATTATTATTATTATTATTATTATTATTATTATTATTAAATTTCACCTCTGTCTAGCACACGTGAAGTATCCCCTATGCCCAACGTGGTTCGGAGTCCACGGTAAAAACTGTAGGTCCTCTCACCTCACCGCCATCTTCACTATCACCCTATCATCGGAGGTAATGGACACCGCCCTCTGGGTGCCTCCACCTGAGAAATGGGTCCGGTCATCACTTGGTGGGGTGAGGTTACCCCGAAGGCCAAGGTTGCCATGTGGGGAGTGTTAGTAACTAACTAACTTATTATTAAATTTATTATTATGGTATATTTATTTTATTCTTTTATTGTGTTTTTTAATATTATCTGTAAAGATACTTTGTAAAAATTATGAAAAGTTAAATAAATGTAAAAGTTTGGAATATTTATTCCCTGAAATTGGGTGGCAGCGTATGGTATTGCAGATTTTTATGTATTTATTTATTTTGTAGAAGAGAGGGGAAAGAAAGATACAGTTAAGAACGGAGATGTTGAGAGAGAAGGGCAGGAGGGAAATGATGAGTGAGAGATATGACGCGCGCGGGTGTGTGTTTGTGTGTGTGTGTGTGTGTGTGTGTGTGTGTGTGTGTGTGTGTGTGTGTGTGTGTGTGTGTGATTGAGAGAAAGAGGAGAGAGCGCGCTATTCAATGCAATAACACGAGTAAAGCTACTGTCTCTGGCAGCACTCGTACAGACTGGTTTAAAATCATAATACCATAACTAAAATTTTCCTTGAAAATCGCTTCATATATTTAAGTCAGAAATAACTATTCCCATAATTGCATTTGCACAGGTATTTTCCTAAAATTCAGAGCCTTTAGTTCGAAAATTTCAATTAGTACATTTTGGGCCGAATTCATTTCGTTGCTTTAAATTCTTAAATGGAAGAGAAATTAATTTAAATCTGAATATTGTAACACAGCGTCTAGTATTTACGCGGTGGTATATATTCACATTTATCTATTTATTTATAACATTTAAAAATACGTATAAAACAATATACAACCACTTTTTCAGATTCTACTGCTATTACAAATTTAAGGAAAATTAAATTAGTTTAAAAATACATCAAAGATAATAAAGAACAATAAAGAAAAATATCAGTTTCTATCTAAAACGTACTGATATCCAGCCCTTACTACCGGTATACGACTGCCTTTTTAGAACTATAAATAACAATAATTTGCAAACTATTTATTTAGCATCAAGAACACTGGTATCCATCACTACAGTTTAAATATAAATTTATTAAATTATGCCAATCTTTAATTTATTTTAAGTGTAATTGTAGACTAATTTATCATATTTCATTGTTGCTTAATTTTATTAATATTTTTAATTTATGGTAGTTTAGTAAAGTGATTTTTTTATTAATTCTCTTCATCACTTCTTTCTTAAACTGTTATATACATAAAATTATAAACTAGTTAAGTGTATTAGTTTGATTTTAAATCATTTAATCACTTCTTTCTTCCATAATTCAACATATTTCATAAAAAACATTTTTTTTTATTTAAATATATCATCTCTTTTTTTAACTGAAAAGAGAAGAATCACAAGTTCACGTAAACACTTGTTAAAAACATTTACCCCAAAATGTTTACCACAAGTGGACTAGGAGGGTCTGTGTCCATCGCATGGATTGTTTCTGCAATCTCCAGACCTCTCGCCCGCCAGCGCATTCTTCCCATATTTCCTCTTCTATTACTCTCTCATCATCCATTTCCCTCCCCCCTCTCTCTCTCCATTATTTTTGTTGTATTCTTAAAGATCTTATTAATTATTGAGGTGTGCCACTCCCAATATAAGTATATTGACTAATTAAAGCTTCCTCCCAAGCCTATAAAGTTATTAAACTCTCCAATTGTTTTATAAAATCCACATTCCTTATAATACCATGTAAATACATTCCTTCTCAATTTATTATTTCTTTCAAATTTAATTGGTCATGCTTATTATAATCAAATACCTCGTGCTCTGGGGTAGCTTTAACTTTGCGTATATCACATATATCATTTATAGTTGTTATTTAGTTTTTGTCATGTTTTATATGGCTCTTGTTATAAAATGTATCGGTTATTTTGTTGGTAGAACAAGTTTTAAATATAATCTTTCATATATAGATATAATTAAACAATCTATAAGTTCTCTTTCCTTCCTCCATTTGTTCCAATTTCTTTTGCCACATAATTTTAAATTTTAAGTAAGAGATACAGCAATACGTTAATTGTGAATGTTAGCAAATTTCCTGAATTTTATTTCTTAGGCCGTTTTGTGCTATAACTTAAGCCAAATTTGGATTAATAAAACACTGAGGTTTAACCCAAGGTGCGAAATACAATTAAAATAATCTGCATTTTAAACATGAGAACAGTTTAATATCGTGATTAGTTCAAACGGATAAACTGGAACGAAGCCGATAACGTCATGGAGTTTTGATGTTTTCATCAAATACACGGGAAGGCAGACTTGTACAGCGCGAGACGTTAAAAGCCAAGAGGGAAGGTGGAAGAAGGAAGAGGAAATCAGAAGCAAGCGCCGTAGCGATGCTGGCAGTAATTTCCATTATTTCCTTGGGAATACTTAAACAAACAGGCACATTCATCACAAGGCTCTTCCATCACAACAACGAAGGTCAGAGGTCGAAAGGCATTACAGCAAGAAAGACAAAATAACTTTCTCGGCAAGAGTTTACTGTCAGGACTTAACGACACACGCGTGCGTTGTGAACCTGCTGCTCTCTCGTAAAAATCTGTAAGCGTCGGATTCTGTTGTTTCTGGGATGGTAATCATGTTGCACATAAAAGTAATGTCTCAACGCCTGTGTGGACGACGCTTAACTGAACAACGACGTATAGAGCGAGAACTGCCCTGCTATCGCAAACATTGAACAAGTACTTTTAGTAATTTTACTTTACATTGTACAAGATGACAAATACACGTTACGTTGTCGATCTTCCTAGATTTAGGGGAAAAGCTTAGAATGTACTCGTATGTACACATAATGAACAAAATGTTACTTTTCGATGAAGTATTATTTTATTCACTATCTACTCGTTGTCATGCATGAGATGTTGAAATTCTTACATTCCACAAATGTTAATGAATCGACTATTATCTGTTTTCTATTGGCTCAGGTGGTTTCGTCTGCGGTCGACATTCGGGAGCCCGGGTTCGATTCGCGTGGCCGACCTAACTGACCACAGGGTCTTTTCGGGAGTTTTCCTGGGCCTAAAGGTGAATGCTGGGTAGATTAATATAATGATGATGATAATAATAATGATAATAATAATAGTCAATCCATCCCTAAAGAGCAAGGGCCTCCTACTAGTGCAGGGAGTTGCTGCTATGAGCTCATTACGGTAGCAACTACTAAGAGTCTCATGCCTGCTTGTAGGTACGTCCTTATCTATTGTGATGACTAGTAATGTAATGTTCTATATTCTATACACCGTGTACTTAGATCTACGTTAGATTGTTTTATGTTATACGTTCCATAACTGATGTTCCATTATGGAGTTGTGATATTTCTATAATTTGAACTCTCCTAGATTTGGTGATCCATCATCTTGCGCAGCTTTATATTTATAATTTACATTGATCCTACTTCTCTTTGAAGGGCACTTCAACTTAGTACTGACACTAACACTGACACAGGCACTTCTGTTGCAAACTGTGTAGGAGGTGGTGCTACACTTGATAATATTGCGTATCTAACGAGGATGAACTGTATTGTTGCAGTTCCGCTCGTATTATTGCATTAATGTCAGTCTCTGACTCTCTGCCTCATTTTGTAATATACGTACGTTTTCACAGATTTTTTTTTTTTTTCATTTTAATCTTACAACCACCAATAAAGCTGTCTTAAGTTACTTGTATAAAAGAGTTACAAGGAACTCTATTAAATAGAGAAGTTAACGCTGCCATTATTACGGTTTTCATGATTAGATACAGGATAAATATGACTTTTAATGACGAAACGTAGTTTTCCATAAATCATTTGAGCGTGCTTTCACATTAGTTGCAAAAGAAAGAAAAATAAATCAAATTTTATTAATTTTTCTGTAAATTTAAGGAGAGATTAAGGGTAGGATGTCAAAAATAACGTTTTTGTCTGCTTTTGCTCCATTTATATGCTGCCTCTAACATTCATCATATCTGGGCTTTTTTTCTTTTTTTCTCCTATTTCGAACAGGAACAGCTGCTCATCCATAATGACGTTCTTCGTGTACTTTTTGTGTAACTTTAGGTATTTTACATTGGGATTTCTTTATAAACATTAAATTCACACAGGTACACAATTTTTGTCTTACTAATAAGAGGGATAGGGAATAATGTTGGCTACGACAATATTCTCATCCTCCAGCCAGAAATCAAACTTAGGACCTCTACCTTTTGAAACAGGAAATTTGGTCCTTGGATAAATTATTCATTTACTTATATGTTTAATGATTATTCATACATTTAAGAACTGCAACTAGTTATGTTAACGAAAGAAAAATTGTAGACTTTGATGAAATATTGTAATGAATCTGGGCGGACATACGTGAGAAACACTGCACTCCCGGACGACGGTCTAGAAAGAGCGGATGTTTGACAATAGGATGGTATGCTAGCTATTTTACTGTACCGCTATACAGGTCAATATACCCTTAGTTTTTCTTAGTGACGCCGTGCTGCGTGTATATAAGAGGGTGGCAACCCCTATTCAGTTCTCAGTTGTTGCTCATTTGTTGCTCATTGCTCATTGCAGTATTGTATACATCGGTCAGGTGTGTTCGACGAAGTACCGTGTCCAATAAAATGTACTATAAAATGTCAGCCGAAAGTGCAGTTATTTAAGTGCCCGGGTTCCACAAATGCAAGGACAAATAAAAGCAGTTCAGAGATTATCGTAGGTTTTTGTTGTTCTCAACCTCAACACCCTGAGAACCCCCCCCCCCCAAAAAAAAGAATCCATGCAGGAGAAGCCGCTAGAGCCAAGGGAAAAGCAAGCAGCTGACGACGACGTGGAGACCGAGGAAGGAGACCCGACGTCGACCCAGGTACGTGAAGCCGTGAGGTAGAGAGGTAGTACTGCCGCACTTTTTAGTTTTTTGTGCAGTTTTCAATTTTAGATAAAATGAAATTCCCTCTTTAATTTGACATTTTATCGTTGAGACCCAGTACCTATTTTAATATGCAATACTTAGAACTGAAAGTGCGTCTGTCAGTGTTGCTCTTTAGAGAAAATAAAAACCCATATTCTCTTTGGAGAAAATGGACTTTAGTTTTACTTTTAAAGTAAACTTCATTTTACAAATTTATATCATAAATATGGCAGATTCTGAAAGTACAAGTGTATGATCTTTCGGATCTTTCTTTAAAAAACGTATTTTTTTAAATTTAGAAAGTCTCATGCATCTGCAGTAAAATTTCGGTATCAGATTTTTGGGCTCTATGCATTAGATTTTATACATTAATAAATAACGTAAAATTTGCAATTTTAATCAATGGGCACATTTCACCTTTTGAGGTCTTTTTACGGATACATAACAGCGTCCAGTATCCTTTGTTGCTCGTAAAATACATCCATTATTAACTTCAAACTTGCTGCATTAGTTTTGCACTGCTGTTTTTCTTGAACCCCATAACGAGGTGAAGAAGGTTCACTGTATACCAGCCACCATTAATATTCAACTCGGACTGAGAGATAACGTGGATCTTCAGGTAATATCCGGAGGGTGAACGCTTTTCGGTTAGAATTTCAATCTGGAAGTTTAGCAAGTCGGCCAAGACAGGTTTCACCCTCCAGGGTGGGAGAGTTTCCTAGTGTTGAGACTAGTGGGAACGTTATAAGAAGAGGTGATGAACGATCTGTGGCTGGTTCTAACTTTTTACTTACTGTAAGGGTTTAAGGGGGACATCACGACTCTTTTTCTTATTAACAACACACTCTGCAACATTGACTTTCCATGGATATTGAAGTCCTGATATTACTTTCGAAGCTAGCTAAACAGTTAATTTTTGACTCAAGTGTTAATATACGATTTTGTTTTGTGAAGAGGAATGTTTGCGAAACCAGATCATTGACCTCGTAGCAATATTACCAGCAAAATAACATTACTTTTAAATATGGTGGCATATATGGTAAAACCTCGTTAATCCGGACCTCTTTAACCCGGATTTTCGGATAACCCGGACCAGTTTTGAAGAAAAAATGTTGTTTAGCGTAGTTTTTTTGTCGAATGTTTATTTCAATTGCTCAGCACAGTTGGTGATCTACAAATTGTGGAGCTATATACATAATACATAATAAAATTAAAGTATACAGGGAAAGAGGATGCTCATATGGGAGTCCTCAAGCAAACTGGTCTGATTAGTGGGAGTATAAATTAAAGAACTTCTTCATTACAAAATAAATAAACATTATAGAAATAAAATGTCCTGTGGCAAGCGTGCCTTCAGTCTTGGTGCAGCATCAAGGTGACGTCCCAGTTGGAAGAATAAAGCACCTGATACATAAGGAAGGTGAGCAAAGAATCTGCTTGTCGTTGTAGAGATGTACTCATTAATGCTGACTATGTGCAATTCTCTATGCAGCTGTGCATTCCGGATGTACCACGGGGCGTTCACAGACAATCGTAATATCCTGTTTTGAAACACCTGGAGTTGGTGAATGAGTAAGTGAAGCACATCCCCATACAGGACTGACATATAGAAGAAGCGGTCGTAGAATACTCTTGTATAGTAGCAGCGTACATTCGACTCGTAAAGATGATATGCGGTTGAGGATGGGATACAACTTGTGAAGACGAGCATACGCTTGATTTAGTTTGTTTTTGATATGTGTACTCCATGTCAGCCGACGATCAAGATGGACGCCAAGATATTTGACTGCACAATCAGAAGGTAACCAGGGGACTTCAGTGTTATAGAGTCGTATATTTTCCGGAGCAGCAGGCCTGCGCAAGGTGAAAAGCTTAAGAAGACATTTGCTTGGATTAAGTGCGATACGCCAGCGAGATAACCAGTGCAGGAAATTGTCAAGGGGAGATTGTAGGGTTGCAACAGCAGTTTGAATAGAGAAGTGCGAGGTAAAGATAACTGTATCGTCGGCAAACAGTGCGGTACTTGTTGCAGGAAGTTCAGGCATGTCAGCAGTATATAGACTGTAAAGAAGAGGCGCACTCACGCTACCCTGGGGCACGCCGACTAAAATAGTACGGGGTGAGGAATGCGTTGAACCAAGACGCACAGAAAATTGGCGTTCCTTAAGATAATCAAGCTAAGTAGGTAGAGCGGAAGACCTAGGTCATGTAGTTCATAAAGGAGGCCGTCGTGCCAATCTCTATCAAATTGCTATTCTCAATAGGTACATTACTCGAATTCACTTGCTAGCTGGCGAATTTACTGCGCTCAATCCACGTGCTTGGGGACCAGGTTGGAAGATAAAGTAATGGAAAAGGTTGTGGCCTTGTGTGTGTGACATACCAGAAAACAATATTAAGAAAAAAAAAATACGCGTGGAAGAAAATTTAAAAGGCATTTTTAAAAATATGGATGGCTATTTTGATATTATGAAGAATACATTCACAATGAAAGAGGTTATAAACCGATCGAATTTTGGAGTGCAATGCACTTATTTCGGAGGGGACTAGGCACGGAGGTCCAAACGTGATCTATTGTACCTATGCTATTGTACCCCGTCATCCCCGGAGAGGAAGGATGAGGCAGGAGGGGACAGGGCGGCCGTCCTAAGCAGACACGACAGTGCAGAGGATAGGGTCCCTATATTTTACTTAGATGGAAGCTTCCCCCGGCAGGCCAGGACAACGGACATCCCACTCTACTATGGTTCCGAAACAGTCCCACCACGAGACTTGGTTTCGTCTTACCGGAGGAGTAATTGGTTTACTCAGAGCATATTATCCTGTCATGCATGCCGACACTTCTGCTCTGAAAGAGAATACCAGATCTGAGATGATATGAAATGATGATGGAGATGAAATGGAGTTGAATTAAACTACCCAGCATTCGCCTGTCCATCCGGGGAAACCCCCGATAACATCCATGATTCAAGTAGCTCGGTTACGGGAATCAAACACGGGCCTCCGGAATGCGCACCACAGACGAAACCTCTCGAACCATGCGGTTAGGTCCTATTTTACCTACTATAAACTTGGTAGTAAAAACACTGACTTCCACAGCTTTGGTTCAGAAGTAACGGTAACTAACTATTGAGATTACGTCCTCCAACGTTAAGTCATATCGGACGATGAGTGGAATGGATGAAATGATGCTCAAATGAGTCCGGGGTCCATGGAGCTTAGAGTTACCCAACATTCGTCTTATAGGATAAGGGAAAACCCCGGAAAAAACCTTATCCAGATAACTCACCCTGACCGAGATTCGAACTCGGGACCTCTTGAACGTGAGGCAGACATGCTACCACCACGCTACCTAAGGCGGGCAGAAGTAACGGTAGTTCTTACGTGCATTCATTAAGGGGTGGTCGAATAAGATCATCATGAGTGGGACTTTTTTTCTCTCGTCCGCCGCCCCTTGTAGATTCCGCTCATCCCATGCACCAACATACTCTGGGTTCATTTGCACTATCATTAATTCATTTCATTCGTCGTACCGAAGACATTTGCGTCTCTGCATGGGACATTAAAAGCCTAAAAAGAGAAAAACAGAAATGACAAGCCCTGCAGTAGAGGACATACTGTAACGGGGAGCGTTGAAACACCCTGTGAGCAGCTGGCAACGGAAGACAGGGGAGGCTCGGTTAGCCACGCCTTTCCCTCGTTTGTCTTATAGTGGTGACAGCCAGCGGTCGGAAAGAAACATAACTGTGCGTCTGTTTTTCTGTCCACCTGGTTCCAGAAATTACGTAATCTGGAACATTCTCCTGGTCACTAGAAACCGGCGATATTCCTATATAAAGAATGTGACAGACAGACGGAGTTAGTTAGTGAGTTGAGTTGGTTTTGGTTTAGTCAGTCAGTGAGTTGGTTTTGTCAGTGAGTGAGGAGACAGTCGCAGTTCTTGGTGTAAGAGTTAGTCAGTGACGTGTTAATGAACGAAAGGGTTGTGCAACGGAAGACTGTACGTAACTTTGAATGTGTACCGGAGCTTACGTAACCGCGAGTACAGTGAAATTGTAACGGACGGACTGGTGAATTGTAACTGTGTGCAGCAAGTAATTCTGTGTAATTGGCAAGTGTTAAACTGTAAGTCGGTAGAAATAAAGAACAGTTTTGAGTGGTGAAATTGGACTTTTTATTCCACGAACCCACAAAGTCACACTGGCGTCAGAAGTGGGATATAACACAAAAGTCACACTGGTGTCAGGAAGCGGGAAAACAACATCACCGAACATTACAACGATGGAGGCAGCATTAGAAAAGATTTTAGCGGAACTGAAAGAAATGAAGACGGCTAAAGACAACATCATCAGGAAGATGGAGGAAATGCGGGCCGAATTAACAGAGACGCTGGAGACTAGAAATAACCTGGCCGCGGAACTGAAACTAATCAGGACGGCTAGGGAGAACATCGCCGCAGAGTTGAAACAAATGAAGACGGCAAACAACATCGCCGAGAAGATGGAACAAGTGAAGGCCGAGTTAACCACGGAAATGAGAGCAGCGAATGACGGTCTGGCTACCGAAATGAAGGTGGCGAACGAGGCTCTCGCCGCCAAGTTTGAGGAACGGTTGGCCGGCGTGAGGGATGACGTCGCGAACCTGGGCAAACGGAAGGGTCAAGTAGACGACCGCCGTAATGATTTAGAGGAAAAGGCCGACAACATCGCAAAACCCCTCACCCGCCTGACGGAGGAAAACCGGCCTTATGTGTGGACGGAGGACGCCGAAGACGCTTTCCAGCACCCGAAGGAGACCCTGTGCAGTGCTCCTATTTTGGGTTTCCCACAACCGGGTGGCGCCTTCATTGTGGACACCGACGCCAGCGACCATTGCATTGGAGGTGTCCTATCGCAGATCCAGGACGGCCACGAGCGCACAAGAGTGGAAGAAGAGGAGCGTGCCGCAGCAGTCCGAGTAGTTGTGGCAGTGCCTGCTGAAGGCTGGGATAGCGCAGGCCTGAGGAGGGAGCAGCTGGCGGACGCAGACTTGGGGCCACTCTTGAGGGAAGTGGACGCAGGGACGAGACCGACCTGGGAGGACATCGCACCGAGGAGCGCCACCTACAAGTCGCACTGGGCCCAATGGGACTCGTTGAAGACCGGAGTGGGCGTGCTGTTCCGGGTATGGGAGTCACCCGATGGGAAGGCGCAGAGAGGACAGTTGGTACTTCCCCGGAGTAAGGTCCCGGAAATCTTGGAGGAAGTGCACGCCGGTACTTCAGGAGGACACCTGGGAGCGAACCGAATGATTCACAAACTACGGCAGCGCTACTTCTGGCTGAGACTCCGAGCAGATGCTGGTGGTACACCTGGACCGCCTCGCACGCTACGATGGGGCTGTTCGAGGGCGAACAGCTTTGAGAAGGGAGCAGTGTAACGGGGAGCGTTGAAACACCCTGTGAGCAGCTGGCAACGGAAGACAGGGGAGGCTCGGTTAGCCACGCCTTTCCCTCGTTTGTCTTATAGTGGTGACAGCCAGCGGTCGGAAAGAAACATAACTGTGCGTCTGTTTTTCTGTCCACCTGGTTCCAGAAATTACGTAATCTGGAACATTCTCCTGGTCACTAGAAACCGGCGATATTCCTATATAAAGAATGTGACAGACAGACGGAGTTAGTTAGTGAGTTGAGTTGGTTTTGGTTTAGTCAGTCAGTGAGTTGGTTTTGTCAGTGAGTGAGGAGACAGTCGCAGTTCTTGGTGTAAGAGTTAGTCAGTGACGTGTTAATGAACGAAAGGGTTGTGCAACGGAAGACTGTACGTAACTTTGAATGTGTACCGGAGCTTACGTAACCGCGAGTACAGTGAAATTGTAACGGACGGACTGGTGAATTGTAACTGTGTGCAGCAAGTAATTCTGTGTAATTGGCAAGTGTTAAACTGTAAGTCGGTAGAAATAAAGAACAGTTTTGAGTGGTGAAATTGGACTTTTTATTCCACGAACCCACAAAGGTAATTCATTTCATTCGTCGTACCGAAGACATTTGCGTCTCTGCATGGGACATTAAAAGCCTAAAAAGAGAAAAACAGAAATGACAAGCCCTGCAGTAGAGGACATACGGACAGGGCCTCCCCCACCACCTACACACTCTCATGCATCTGCGTTTCTTCATCTGGCGGAAAATGACATTATTCCACGTTTGATGAACTTTCATGTAATCAGAAATATTACATCTAAGTAGTATAGAATTGAGAGTTTCGGCACAGTGTAGATACGATGTTGAACTCTCCTCTGTGTTAATATATGAGTGATGTAGAATGCTCATTGATTTAGAACTCTCCTATATGAAAATCGAGTTGTAAAAGAAGGGGAGTGTTGGCGTAGTGCCGTTCTCCCCTGTGCAGTGAGATGTTTTTGAGGGTTGGGGTGATGATGATGATGATGATTGTGTGTGTGTGTGTGTGTGTGTGTGTGTGTGTGTGTGTGTGTGTGATGTGTGATGGGTGGGATGGGTAACGGGGGTGGGTTCCGGGGATGTTTGAATTAAATGTGAATTCTTTTCGATGTGTGTGTGTGCTTGAACTCTCATGTATGAATATCGAAGTCTAGGGTTCGATATTGTGATGGGGCGGGGTGGGTAACGGGGGTTCCGGGGATGTTTGAATTAAATGTATTGATAGTAATTCTTCGATGACTGTGCTTGAACTCTCATGTATGATATCGAGTCTAGGGTTTGATATCTATTACGTCCAGTGCTTCGATGTCTGTGCTTAAACTCTCATGTATGAATATCGAGTGTAGGGTTTGATATCTAATACGTTTAGTGTATGATATATGATGCAGTATCGTTAATCTTTAGATAAAAGAATATCGAGAGAATGATTAGGTATGTTTTACTGGGAGAGATTTATGAAAATAAATGTAATAAGACATTCTGGTAAGGGGTGTTCCCTATGCAGAATCTCTCCTTGAGCTACGTATCCAAGAGCGATGTAAAGGTTAAGAAAAGGTTAAATTCCATTCCCACATCGAGGTACGAGAAAATATAAATCTATTCCACATTGAAGTATAAGGGTGATGACGTGTTGTCATTCCTCAAGATTTGTGCATATGTGTATATGTGTGGGTCATCTATGAATATCGAGTTCTCGGGGGGATTCATATATATGAACATAGAGTCCTTGGTTCGATACCCATTCATGTACGATAGGATAAACACTAGTCCTCCTCCAGTACAAGCGACGAGAAGGTGGAAGGGGGGGGGGGGGGGAAACGTGATAAAACGGTAATATAGTAAATTCGAATTAACAGGTCTCACCCTGTCCCGCCAGCTCGGGAACGAACGTGTCCTCACTTCACACAAACCCTCCGTACGTTAAGTACAATCGACGATAGGATGGGGAGGGGGGAGACAGGTATGATCACGTTTCATCACCCATCTGCTCACTAGGGAACGAATGCATTCTCACTTCACATCGCAACGTCAAGATGAGTGGAACAACAACTCCTATCATTGAAAGTGATACCAGATTCTGGGAGAATCTACGCAATTTCGAAGATTTGCAAAAGCATTGGGTTGAGCATCACGATGAAACGTGTTGTGGAAAGATGCATCAAGTGATTTGCAAGAATCCTTCCCATCATGATTCGATCACATCTTATGCTCAATGCGGAAATAATTGTAAAGTGTATCTCGGGTAAGTAGAATTATAATTGTGTGTTAACGTGAAAGTGTTGTTATGTGTTATATAACTAATGATAAATATGTTTATTTCAGTAAAGCCCAAAGTGAAGATGTGGCATGCCAGTCCGAACAGGATCAAGGTGAAGATGTGTGCGGTCCGTACAATGATCGTCCGTTTAAGGATATCGGTACATCGAAACCTGAGGAGGAAGTCATAGAAAAGTGAGTATAAAATAATAAGAGTTTTACGTTAACAAGTGTATTAAATATTCACGATGTTGAGACATAGTTCGTGTATGTCCGCAGATCCAGTAAGAAAGGAGACAAGAAAAAGAAGAAGACGAACTGCAAACCGAGAATCGTCAAAGCCAAGAAGACGTTCGATCAAGACAGTTTCATCATAATGATGTTCGAACCCTTCACACCCTTCGCAGAAGAAGTAGAGGAGGAAGTTGCGAGTGATGGTAAATAGTGTGTGCATGAACGATAACGACATCTCCATCAGCATTGACTTTCGTGTGAACATAGGATTATACAATGAACTCCCACCACTTTACATTAAAGCCACACATGACGATACGTTTGTGTATATTACAAAAGAGGATTGGGAGGTAATAATGTCAAATTTGTGTGTTTTGGATACGTATCTGAAAGATGGTAAGCATCCATGTGCACCGTACAGTGAAAATATAATATATGCATTTAATATAATGTTATGCATGAATAAGATGCAAGAAATAACGTTTGTGAATACATGTTTAAATGTGGGCAGTATAAATCTGAATAGTACTGCATTCAATGGACTTAAAAGACTAATTCCATATATTGAAAGAAATTTATATCAGTTGTATGATATTCATAAATCATTATGTTCATATGATGCAAAAAGCAGGAGTGCAAGGAAGAGGATATTGGAGATGTATGTTAAAGTCAATAAAAAGATAATTTGAATTTGTAATGTTTTATTTATTACACCTATATGATAGATTGTACAACATGAGTTAATGGTTTATAAGTGAATAATTTATCATGAATAATTAAACAGAATAATGAAGTTTGTGCAGGAAAATTTGACGATGCTTGAACTTCCAATCTGACATTCACTGCCCCCGTCACAGTATCCTCAGGTTGATGAGAGCAATCGATGACGAATAGCGGTGCATATTTCAGAAAGTCATTCCTTTTCAAAAGAGGGTAATTCTCCTTTCCATAGTAGGATGATTGAAATTTGGAATATTGATCATACAGAGATGCAAATTTCGAATTGGCGAAATCCAAATTCATATCGTGATAGGGGTAAGATTCACTGTTGAGATAAAGTTTCAGATTGGTGATATTACAATTATCAAATAGAGAAGCATCCTTAGCGAGATGATTCAATCTATCCACTTGTGCACCGACTATGACGAAACGTGGTTTTTCAAGTTTAGTCGTGTTTGCAATGTTCCATGTGAACTTTTTAGTTTGAGGTACAGCAGGTTGAGTGTGAAGGTCCAAGGTTCGAAATGCGACGTGTAGAGGTTTATCCGATTTGACGAGTTTAAGTTTATCAACTCGTTCAGAATCTGAAAGTCGAAGTACAGGCATCCTCCATTCGAGTCTAGTTAGTTGTATGGTTGTAGGATCGTTTCCAATGATACAATTATTAGAATCCTTAGATCTAATGAGAATAAGTTCAAAGTTGCTATTAAGTATGACCTCCTTGTGATCGTCGGCGAAACCCAGCAACATCGAAAGAGGAACGATAGCATTGAAGATACCATTCGATGTATTCACGATGTCTACCACACCTCCAGGATAGATCCATCCAGCATTTAGTAAACGATTCGATTCCAGTTCATTCAGTGCAGCATAGTTACGCATCGTTGATGAAATGCCCGGATTCCTAGTTCTATCAATAGTCGTTCCATTCATATCCAGACGAATCTCATCGAATAGGAATGCCATAGCATTGTTACTCAATTTCGATGTGGCAACGGTGCCGTCGGGTTTAGTGAGAGTCCCCTCAATGTAGAGATAACTTCTACTAGGAAGCGTGTACAAATCTTCAGCTTGACATGGAATTCTAATTTCATCGTTCACATCGAGAGCTGACGTATTGTACGGTAGGAATACGTGTTCTTCCTCCTTACTGATCTTATCATCAAAGGTCGGAATCCCGGTCACGTCCAACACATCCATCATAGAACCTTGAAGCCTAAGTTAGCGAGAAATTTTCGATTAGACGATGTGATTAGCTTGCGGGTCGATGATCGAGTAGAGGTCAATCTCGAGAGATGTTTTTTAATATAGCATCGTCTCTTAAAACTTATACCCATTACGACGTATGTGCAATCGTACAGTGATGGTTTCGTTCCTGAAATCTAACTTATCGCCGTTCTGGTCTACCACTCTAATGTCGAGATGATCAATGAGATTCGTATCGATGATTGGTAAATATATAGGACTTGATGGTTCCTGCGAAATATGATAACCTGGAGGTACCGATGGAAAAAATTCATACAGAGAATGACCACTTTTACCATTGATGAAAGATCCCGTTGCAAGACTACACTCGATACGTATGATGCTGACTTTGAATATGTTAACCAAATCATTAGACTCGGTCAGCACGTTTGCCGGTACCCTCTGTTTAGAGGTGAAACCGAGAAGTGAAGCAATAGATCTCTCACGACTAAAGTCGATAATATAGGGAGATTGAATTTCTGATTTCATGGTGTTATTATTAGCACGTAGAATAAAGTCGTCACCGATGTCGAGAGTATCCTTGATCAATCTGGCGATATCATCCAATTCATAAGTACCCGGTGGAATTACTATACGTTCGACTTTTCCATCGCGAACGTAATGGAATAGATTATTACTCTCGTCCACATTCGGAATCGAGTAAAAAGTCTCAAAATTCAATAGAGCTATCTCGTAATGTCCGTTAGGATCCAGATGTAATGGTGGATTTAGAAATGTAGAGAAGCTGGTATCACTACCACTCACGGTGATCGTGTAACTCATCGAGGAGAAACTGAAGGCACAAGTGACCGCAAATCACAGAATCGAATTCTTGAAATCTCGTCGTATTATATAGGAGCTTGACACCCGAAAGGTACGTTTCTATCTCTTCCGGAGGTCTCAGATCGCCGAAACTGTCAAAGTAGTAGGCAACGTCACCATCCTTACGTACAGCAACCCAATGTGTACCAGGGTTATTTGATGTATCCAGATTCACTACTATTCTCTCATAGTATCGAGGACGTGGAGGTAGTTTATCGATCATGTAGACACCTCTAAAATGTGGAATGTGTAGACGTCGTGCATACGAATCGATCTCGTTAGCACTCAGGGCTTTTTCCGGGATAAATATAGGCCTCGCCCCGAGTTTTTTGATCGAAGATATAATCCTCTACCCTTACGACGTCTCTTACGGCGAAGACCTTTGCCCTGAGCCAAAGATTCCATGCGCTCGTTGTGACGTGTTAATTCCGCAAGTTGTTTTGCATCGGAACGTTTCTTATTGACAGCCGTAGCAATCTGAGCAGCACCTCCAGCTAGACCACCTGCTGCACCTAGAGCTGCTAAAAGTGGTAGCAAAGGTAAGAAACCACCTCTCTTGTTGCGACGTTTACGCATGCCAGCGCCTGCTGCCAATTTACCCTTCATAAGTGTAGTCACAAGTCGAGCTGCAAGTCGTTCGCCCAAAGAAGCGTCGGCAGACTTTACACGTCTCCAAGCTTTCTCTACCAACACCTTATCGGCTAGACGACGAGATTCTGTATCAGTACTCCCTGCGTAAGCCCGATCGTGATCGAGACACGCTGAATCTAACCCGTTCACCGGTAAGTCACCTCTCTGCAAGCGTTTATGTAGTTTCGTTCCGGGACCGCAGAAACGATAACCCGGTAAATGTGCCTCAAATGGTAATGAATTAATCAAGGAATTAAGAATTCCCGAACCTTTGCTTGCACGTGTAGAGCGCATGTCTCACTATGAAATAAAAAAGGCAAAACGTGTGCTTTATAAGTATACGATTCCTATGACGATTGGCTAAATCCAGTAAAGACATAGATTGCCCTTATCACGAACGAAATAAAAGACAAAACTTATGCTTTATAAGTATTAGTCGCGATATGGAGATAGTAAAGCAAAAGTGTACGCTACCCATACAGGTGTTAGATTTCGAGGATGACATTCGCAAAGGACGACACGGTACGTTGTTTCCGAGTAACGTTAGAGCGCTCATACTGGGCAGTTCAAATGCTGGAAAAACGAACGTTTTACTCAACCTGCTTATTCACGAGAACGGTCTGAGATTCGAAAACCTCTACATATACTCGAAATCGTTGCAACAACCTAAATATCGATATTTACTCAGGTTACTGAAAACTATACCCGATATAGGTGTATTTACGTTCGATGATGGTGATAAAGTAATTCAAACGTCGGATGCTAGAGAAAATTCGATATTCGTATTTGATGATGTGATAAATGAAAAACAGGGTAAGATAGCTTCATATTACAGTATGGGTAGACATCGTAATGTCGATGCTATATATTTAGCACAATCATATGCTAAAGTACCTAAACATTTAATTAGAGATAATGCAAATATGATTATATTCTTTAGACAGGATAATCTCAATTTAAAACATATATACGAAGATTATGTAAATACCGATATGTCCTATGATGAATTTAAGGATATGTGTAAACATATATGGGAGAGTGATGAACGATCCTTTGTTGTTATAGTACCAGAATATCCACTGAACGAGGGACGCTACCGTCACGGTTTTGATCGCTTTATCAGAATGAATAAATAGAATAATCCATCACTTAAGCAATGAGTATCGACAGGTTCGGATCCCGAAGAATCATACCCTCTAGGGGTGTGTTCAATCGATATATCATAACTAGAGATGGATCGGGAAACTATCGATTCAAGGGAAAGCGGTTGTGCAATATTCACGACCCTGAAGAAGGTGACGATGCATCGACTAAACGTTATGTGGATACGCATACGGCTGACGTCGAGAATCGAATGCAGATCTTCAGCGAGCAGACCTCGTATCAGCGTATGGGCGAGTTTGAAGCTATGCTTAGGGATCACATACAAAAATCGCTCGACATCCAATACAACAATTTAATGGAGTACTTAAGTAAATATGCATTTAAACGTGATTCCGAAAATAATGTCATTATAGATGGTATAAGAATGAAAACGCTGTTGTACCCCCTTCACGAACACGATGTTCCTAATAAAAAATATGTAGATGATAGGATTCCAATTCACGACTCTAATGAAACTCTATCATTTCGAATGAAGAGATTGAAGGATTTAGCCGACCCGATAGATGATAGTGATGCAGTCACCATGAGTTATGTTAATCATTTCTTTATACAGAAACATAATGAATTGCAAACGGGTTTAACTGAGACTATAACAAACATTGCCGATACTATTACACGTAAACAGAATGAATTACAAAGTCAGTTAACTAGAACAATCACCTCCGCTAGCGAGACTATTACTACAGCTGTAGAAAAAGAAGTGAAAGAACTAACCGCACGACAAACGGAACTTGATAATAAACTAATCACTATAAATAATGATATTCATACTATGAAAACACGAATGAGAAATGTTGTAAACACTATGTTACAACAATTGAAAGCACAACTCATAATTTCATTGCAAACACGTCCGTTTCGAGGTCCCTCTTTAAGGTATACGTTAACATCGGGACTCGAATACTATAAAGTTCCTGGAAATGGAAGTGTACTCTCGTGTTCCATCGTATCATCGGTACATCCGCATGCTGTAAATGATACATTGTTTGCAATAAACGGAAGATTAGTTGAAAGATATCCTGTAAGAGTTGAAACTGGCGATATTCTATCGTTTACAGCGCCAGTCGGACGTGCTAAAGATGGTCATATATTAAGTATAGAACTGATAGTTTCATATAAATTAGCAGTAGCTGATTAATCATACATTCATTTCGATATGGATGTTGAAGCTATAAGACTTAAGGAATCCATTGCCCGTCACAGTAGGGCAATAAGAGAAAAGTTACGTTCTCTCAAAGGAATGAAATTCGAAACGCAACGAGTCATGTCTGAAGTTCTTCAACCTGTAACCGAACCATTGAAAGTAATAGCGAAAGCACACCAAGACAACAACGACGACGACGACGACGACGACGACGAAACTACAGATGATGCTAACGGATCTGATCTCGTGTCAAAGTATCTACACAAGGTTCGAACTGCCAGTTCGAGTGACATGGACAATACTTACGGCATACGTTACCAGGATAATGAGTATAAATTGGGTAACAAGACAGTTGTGTTTAAATCTGATGGTGTTCAGATAGGAACAGAAACGTATGAACCCACAGCAGGCTTATATGAATTATTATTTAAACGTTTACCTCGCAAGACATCGTACACAGATGATGATTTAGACGTGTATTCGCAAATCTTACAGAATACTCAAGTTTACAGACACGGCTATTCAAGAGATGGACGTATAAGAGCAAATCGAGGGTTCAAGTATCGTCATATCATTCGTGACCTTGTTAGTAATCGAACTGGATTTGGTTTACGTTGGAAAGAACATGTACCGCAGAGAAAATTAGATTACGTCTACTGGAACGATCCGAATGAAATAATAAACAGATTAAGATTATTAGTTGCGTCGAGGGATGCAGGTAATTTGAATCACTCACCCGAGATAGAAGAAATTATTACAGAACTTAAAACATCAAAAATTATAGCATGATAAAACGTCGCATTGCAACCGAGTTACATGCACCAGCTAGAAGACGATTTTTACGTCGTAAGATCATAAGCAAAGGAATGAACGATTTAGTACAAATAGATCTTATGGACATGTCTAATTATGCAAGAGACAATAGGAATTATAAGTATATTCTTCTTGCATGCAATTTTTATTCCAAGATGGCTTATGCACGACCATTACGTGATAAAAGTGGTATTAACGTTTCGACTGCTATGGAGGAGATATTGAATGAAATGGAATCGTTTCCGAAGAATGTTCAATCTGATAAAGGAAGGGAGTTTTACAATAAACATTTCCGCGAACTAATGAATCGTAATAATATTAATCATTACAGTACATTCACTCACGTTAAGGCTGCTGCAGTGGAACGTTTAATAAGAACGATCAAACTGATTTTGCATAAGGAATTTATTGTTCAAGGCTCATATCAATGGATAAACATACTACCTAGAATTATTCATACATACAATAATACTTACCATCGAACGATTCGTATGAAGCCTGTAGAAGTTCGTGATAATTCTCTCCTGCTCAGCGTCTACAAATATCATAGAAGTCTGCGTGAGAAGCGAAGATCTAGGCTTCATCGTGTTGTTGACTACGTGAGGATTTCTAAGCATAAAGGTGTTATGGAGAAAGGTTATCTACCAAATTGGAGTGTTGAAGTCTTTAGGATACGTACAGTGCAAAGGACACATCCATTGACCTATCTCATCGAGGATCTGGAGGGTAAACTGATTGAAGGAGCATTCTACGGTTATGAATTACAGAAAACTCAATATCCAGACACGTATTTAGTTGAAAGGATCATCAGACGTCGTGGTGATAGGATTCTGGTGAAATGGTTAGGATTTCCTACCCGTGAATGGATTAATGAGGTGGACATTGTATAAATAAAAAAAAAAACACACACAACTCAATAAAGAAATATAATTTTAATGATATATTGTGTTTTATTTTTTTGTTCACATTGATTCCTGACATCTTCTGTAACTGCTAGTTCACATTGATTACATATAAATTCACATCTCCTTAACTTAAACATGATAATAACATTTTTATACTTTTTTTAAAAAAAAAATCATACATGATTATAGTTGAATTAACATTTAATTGTAGAGATTTTAACATAACGTACAAGCTAGTTCACATTGAGTATATATAAATTCACCTACCCTTAACGTAAACATGATAATTACAATTTGAAGTAATTAGTAATATACGATAAACAAACATCATACATGATTATAGCTGAAATAAGAGCCTTTGTACATGCTAGTTCACATTGATTATATATAAACCCCCCCCCCTCACCCCTTAACGGAGATATGATAATAACATTTTGATATAATTAGTAAATATATTTTAAAATGATGTAAATATGTTATTATCATGTAATTAGTAACACACTTTACAATTATACTTGAAACTCAATTATTTCGTTTTTTGAAATACAGTAATATGTTATTATCATGTGCCTAGTAATACCTTTTAACTCAGTTGTAACACACTTTACAATTATACTTGAAACTCAATTATTTTTTTTTTTGAAATACAGTAATATGTTATTATCGTGGCCTAGTAATACCTTTTAACTCAGTTGAATCTATGCTTTATTGAGAAAAGAAAAAGAAAATTACACTTGACAATTTTCTATAGCATAATGTCCCCATGCTAATGTTGAAAATGAATTATTGGGAATGTATCGTTTTGTATCGATACCACTTAAAGCTATCTTATTAGATTCAATGGTATGAACATCATGTTTATAACTTCTGAAACATGTCTGCATGCTTTGATGTATCGTGTCAGGATGTGTAATACATGAGAGATATTGTTCAAAGGTTATGAATCTCATCGAATCTTTTGTTACACCTTTTGATTTTTTAATCACTTCAGTATCATATCGATAACAGTATAATTTCGATTTCAACCCTACATATTCAGTCATCACTCTACCGGCTAGCTCATCCTTGAATAATCCTGAAATTTTCTTATTTGCTAACGGAATACCATACACATTATCCATTGGATAATTCGACGTATCGAATAAATGTATATTGGTTTTAATAAATTCATATATATCGCAGCTAGATTCAAAGAGAAAAGCATCCGTGTCCGTATAGATTAAAGTTACATCTTTCAAATTTTTCTTCAGAATTTCATAATAAAAATCATACATTTTATGTTTGGATAGATCCAGGATTGCTTGTCCTATGTATATTGGCTTATTCATCAATATTTCATCTCTGACCAATTCTATACCTATTAAATTTTCATCAAAAATCACGTACCTTATACATGTCTGTCGAGCTAACAATTTACGCGCTCGTTTCCAGCTGGTAGCTAAATGAAATGAATTATAACGTTTTACATTCTCTATAAATTTTCCATAAACACAATTATTCATTAACTTCCATAGATTTTGACCAAATTTCGTCTTATCTTCAATACGTTTACGAGCGTTGAGTTCAATGTAAGGATTTATCCAGTTAGATTGCTTGTAACCTATTACTCTATGTATACGCGATGGAATCAAACCAAGTTTAACACATTGTTGAAAATTGAGATAATGTAATACGTATTTATTTTTATCATTCAATGTTGTTAGCAATTTTGTATACTTATCACCTGGCGCGATTTCATTCAAAGGGCATAATGGCAAATCATTTTGTATATCATGAAGTTCCTGTGGATATTTAAAGTCTACTTCCAACACATATCCCACGTCAGAATCACTTGTAATAGACATAAAATCTATTGATTTAATTTCAGCATCAGTTAGCCACCTTATATCAGTGTATGGTAAGCTATTATTTTCCATTGTATATCCATATAAAGAATTGCAGTCAACGTACATTAAATAATTAGTTGGTTGAGTGTTATCATAGCTAGTCATGTATCTGTTATTCGCCTTTGCATACCGTTTGGACACAGTGCAAATTCCACCTCGTATTCCTTTTTCGAAGAAATCTAGCATAGTCTTATCTGTTAATAATGAAATCTGTACACCAGTCGTTCTTAACATTGCATCATAGGCTAACCCGGGAAGTGTGTAATACTGACACGGGTCGAGTCCGTACAAACCGATACTTAATTCACGGAAGCGTTCAAACACGTCCGTTAGTATTAATGTATCGCACTTAAGATATATATTTAAATATTCACCCAGATTTTTAACATTGAATTCATTCCATACCGTTCTAGCATGACTATAATCCTCATCGCTTACATGATCAAACTGATGTTTGGATGGTAGACTATTCTCGTATAATTTTTCTATAGAATCCACATACGTGTACGGGAAGACACCTTTGCGTTTCATCAGTTGTCTATGCAAAGGATTCGTGTACATATTATTGGTGTAATGAAAATCATCTGCTTCTAACATATCCGAAAGGTTACTAAGTTTTGAATCCAAAAAACGATAGCTATCCAGAAATCTTAGATATATACTCATTCCATTCGAATTTGTATATCTTTTGCTAAAGGATAAGTAATTTTCAGAAGTTTGTGCAATACAGTTGATAGGTTCCGTATCGTAACCTAGTTTCTTTACTATGAAATGAGCATCGTATTTTGACAAGCAATGAAAGAATATTGGTATGAATCCTGACATTTTCCTATTTAAATTGCAGTGCTTATGAGCTGGGCCAACGTAACTTCCAGTCAAATGACAATGATCACGAACCTTTATGCACGAGTTAAGAAATTCACGTTTGCATATGTGACATCGTGTTGCATTTTGATATTCTAGCTCATCCACATCTCTCATACTTATTTCAATTTTATTAGCATATATATTAATGACCTGATTTGCAATTAACGTTAATTCTTTAAGAAAATTTTCAATTGCATATGGACCTTCAAATGATTTGAAACGTGTTAAATTTTTATCATAACTACAGACCAAATGTAATGCAATTGCATACGCTTCATGTTTATGAATGGTACGTGTCCAACTTTTACTCGATACATCTTGACACGAATCTACCTTACGTAAGATACATTCTATGTCTGCATAAACCACGAATGGAACTTTTAGACATTTCGAATATGCGTTAAATTCAACGAGATCTGTTTTACCAGCCTCGGGCATTCTGATAATTTGATTCATCATACACCGCTTTTTATGGCTATTTAAACGTGATTCTGATGTGAAATACAAGTTAAAATTGTTACATAACCATTTTCGCCCATTATGTTTAGTTAGCTGCTTTCCTAGCAAACGTGATAAGTCTGTTATCAGACAATAATGTCTTTTATACATTAAAAGATTAACATGATGTGATTTTATCTCTCTTGGTTGATATAAGAGAATAATCGATTTATTTTCAACACCGTATATCGTTATTGAAATATTTGAATTTTGATTCTCGAATTTTTCTACATCTTTCAATGATACGGGGAATGTTATATTCTCAAAGTTAAATTCGTTAAGAAAATCATATCTTTTATAGGAGGTGGGTCGATTCTTGTTACGTTCTACTGGGTATTTGGATGCTAACAGACAGTATGCAAAGCAATATTTATCAGTATTACGAATGTTAATAACAGCTCTCTTCGATTTTATAAAGTCGGGTAATTCAGTATACATCCCTGCATTCAATGAATCGTATTGTGTCACATATATTGTTAATTTCTCAATACTGTATAGAGCTTTTGAACTGGTACGCGATTCAAAATTATCCATATGATCTAGTATAGGTTGTACAATCTTCTCTTCATACCATATAGATTTATCTGTAGATTGCAATATCACCTCAAGTTTACTGTTAAAGTTAAATGTATGAATATTATCGCTCTCTTGTGATATTATGACATATTGACAGGATAAACAGGATCCTATCTTAAGACCTGATTTATACATGTTTAAGCCCTTATCAATTTCATTCAAAATTAAAGGTTTGCATTCTGCTAAGAATATGACGGGGTCAAGTATATTAACACAGTTGTGAATTTCGTAGGTAGATAATCGGTTTTTGAAAGCAGACTCACTGTGAATACATCGTAATCGTTCAGCCTGGGTCACGTTCGAACGGGTTTCATCTTGCTGAATCGAGGGTTGTCCAGTGGCGGTATCGGAGCATCTTGTCGCCGTTTCTGAAAATGCAATTACAACATTCGATTAACTTTACATACGGGAACATTGATTTACATGTATGTAAGGTGGTAACAGAAATAACATACATGTTAATAACTTTTACATGTATGAATCTCAATTTTACGTAAACTCTATACTTTACGTAGAACGTAACATGCATGTAACTTTTACATATGAAAATAGTTACATAATGATTATGTATTTTACAATTATTGCTATCATCACGTAACTACAATATTCAGATAGTATGTAACTGTTTTACGTAATGCTCTCTCCCTTACATAAATGATAAAAACACACAACGTAAACCATATACATGTAAAATACCGTAACTGAACTACGATATTCACATGTACGTTTTACACATATAAATTAACGTTCTTTTTTCACCTACAACGTTACTTTTACGTGTAACAAACAAACGTAACTAACATGCATGTGAAATAACGTAACTGAACTACGATATTCACATGTACGTAATTATTACACATGAAAATTAACCCTACAACGTTCACTCTCAATTACTAATACTACATGACGTGCGATAATTAACACTTTAAGTTCTAATACAACATGTACGATTTCACATTTACATGCAAGTAACTACATTCAATTACTAATACTACATGACGTGCGATAATTAACACTTTAAGTTCTAATACAACATGTACGATTTCACATTTACATGCAAGTAACTACATTCAATTACTAATACTACATGACGTGCGATAATTAACACTTTAAGTTCTAATACAACATGTACGATTTCACATTTACATGCAAGTAACTACATTATCACTTTTTTTTATGAATTTTGTTCAATAATTATACTCACCTTTTGACGACATTACGGGCTGCTTAAAAAGACAATTTATGTCGTTTGAAACCACTTTCTAGTGTTTCCTCGCCATGGTATTGGAGTATGCAGTCACCACGATTTAGTAGATCTTTCTGCGCTGCGGTCATGTGTTTGAATCTCTCCGGGAGGAAGACTTGGAAATCTGATGTTTCGACGACGACCCGTTCACCATATCTGGTCTTCACGGTTTTGACGGATCGAATGATGTGTTGAACGGACTGATCTAATTCACGTAGTTTCTTTGTGGGAAGATGTGTTACACCTTCAGCTAGTTGATTTAGCTGAAGCATCTCATGATCTGAAACAAACATATAAGCACACACGAATCAGTATTACTTCAACATTCTTCATAAACAGAGATAAAAAATGAATTACAATATACAACTTTTCTATCTTACCTGTAGGATCCATATCTCCAGAGAATCGACTGCCTCCTCACTCATCCGTGCTGCGGTATTTATTAACAGATGCTCCGCCCCCCCACCGTCCGGGAGAGGTGTTACTGTCTACATATTACGCTATGTGTTTAAAGTAGTTGTGACTACGTTATAAGTTCAAAGGTAATACTAGTAACTTTATTATCATAGTTTAAACTTTATATAGGTTCATCATTTTTTTACACCCCCTCCAACCGTATCTCTCCTTCCCAAACACCATGTTGCGTGCGCACACTAACTGTGATTCGTTCCCTACATCTTGGAGGGGGGGATATAATTACACATTTCTTTACACACACATACTTGTACAAAATATATTTTTCTGAACAGTTAATTTTTTTTTTGCATTTAGTATACTAACACATTCATAGTATTGTTTCATCATTCATACAAATATATAGATTCAATCGTTTAATTTTAAAATATATTCTTTTTTCCTAACGTTATTTGACAAAATTAGACTTCGCTACAGCAATATGAATGTTTTGACCACCCCTGTCACCAGTCTGGAGAGATTAACTCTTTTTTTTCTCTGACCCACATACCAAGAAGGATGTAGTTCAGTGGAGTATTCGTAATACTGAGGGGAGATTTTCTAGACAATTTTTTATATGGAGGGTGATATCTTGCCATGGATAGTTAGGATATCTACACTATAGATCCCTACTTGCGTATATATATTATCGTATTGATTGATCAGTTTTGTATTACTCATATATACTTAAAGATGAGATACTTTTCTCTCGTTATCTTAATCATTTTTAAATAGATGGTTAGTGCTTTTATTTTATTTTCGATGTTATGTTCCACTTTTATCATGCTTAGAGGGAATATTCTTTTTAGGTTATCGTGCTTAGAGGGAGCGCTCCTTTATCATGAAAACCCTTTCAAACAGATTTACATTTGCATTCTTATACTTTTCTCTCAATTTTTTTTATCATTCTTAAAGAGATGGGTAGTGCTTTTATTTTATATACACTTGCTATGTACCACTTTAACATGCTTAGAGGGGACATTTCTTTGTCATGCGACCCTCTCACATAGATTTACATTTCCATTCTTATACTTCATCAATGTGGAATAGATTTATATTTTCTCGTACCTCGATGTGGGAATGGAATTTAACCTTTTCTTAACCTTTACATCGCTCTTGGATACGTAGCTCAAGGAGAGATTCTGCATAGGGAACACCCCTTACCAGAATGTCTTATTACATTTATTTTCATAAATCTCTCCCAGTAAAATATACCTAATCATTCTCTCGATATTCTTTTATCTAAAGATTAACGATACTGCATCATATATCATACACTAAACGTATTAGATATCAAACCCTACACTCGATATTCATACATGAGAGTTTAAGCACAGACATCGAAGCACTGAACGTAATAGATATCAAACCCTAGACTCGATATTCATACATGAGAGTTCAAGCACAGTCATCGAAGAATTACTATCAATACATTTAATTCAAACATCCCCGGAACCCCCGTTACCCACCCCGCCCCATCACAATATCGAACCCTAGACTTCGATATTCATACATGAGAGTTCAAGCACACACACACATCGAAAAGAATTCACATTTAATTCAAACATCCCCGGAACCCACCCCCGTTACCCATCCCACCCATCACACATCACACACACACACACACACACACACACACACACAATCATCATCATCATCATCATCATCACCCCAACCCTCAAAAACATCTCACTGCACAGGGGAGAACGGCACTACGCCAACACTCCCCTTCTTTTACACCTCGATTTTCATATAGGAGAGTTCTAAATCAATGAGCATTCTACATCACTCATATATTAACACAGAGGAGAGTTCAACATCGTATCTACACTGTGCCGAAACTCTCAATTCTATACTAAGAATAACTCAGATGTTTCGTAAAAGTGATGGTGGTGGTACAATCAGAGGATTATAGGTTCCTATATATATATATATATCCTATCAATCTGATGTTTATTTTTGCTTGCAGTTTCTTTAATCAAAAGACCAATTTCGGATTGGATATTTTATTCTATGCACCCAAATTTTCATTCATAAAGTTCCTATACGGTTTGTTGTACAACAAATATTTACATAACATTAATTCTGTGTGTGACATACATGATTGCTTGAGTTTGTCATGCAGCTTAGAATAAACAAGCTGATATCTGAAATACCTGATATGAGCTTTTCCTTATACATTCTCTTCTTTTTCTTCTTCTTTCTCTGTTTGTGAAGGTATCATGGAATACCATTTACTTCTAAAAATAATAACTGGTATTTAAGAAAATCGTCATATGATCATGAATACATGCTATAAGTAATTGTGATGAACTGTCACTTGTAAAAAATTGCTATTCATTTTGTTGTTATACAAACAATGTATTTAAAATGTTACAAATGGAGGTTAATATGAAATAGCTGGGCATAATGTAATAGGTGATCTGGAACATTGACAAATTAATTATACTTCATAAAATATGAAATATGATTGTTTTAAAATAGATAAAACGCTTATAAAAATGTTTAGAGACCTAGACCATAGACCAAATCTAGAATAAGAGAAGAAATATGTTTTGTTTGAACTTCAATGAATTCAATTTAAACCAAATATACTTTGGATATAAATTAGACTATATTTCTATTTATATAACTAGCAAATAATATTATACTCAAAACTGATTTTAACTTTATTTCTATTCAGTATGTTTTGTACAGTTGTATGGAAAATCATACTTTTATGTAGGTATTAAGAAATACCTGGTACTCCATAATATCCGACACGACATCTTGCTCAATAAACCTTTAAAGTAGTGGAAAAGCAATGCCAGCTAAATAACGACCACAATAAAACAAACTACATTTATTTTAGTATACGCTACGCTTAACATCAATGTTTAAGTGACATGCGTTCTAATGGGTTGAAATGCTTGAAAATTTGCCTGCAAAACTTTTGAATATCACAGAATACACTTAATTCTGTAGCGAGTGAAATGACAACAAGCTGTGAACTTTCAACTCTAGTGCATCATGGGAGTCTTCATAGCACTTCATAGCACTCCCGCAAACAGAGCCGATACCTCAGTATTCCATATTTCCCGACTATTCCATAATACGCTCCTCTCCGCTAAATAGTAAAATTTAAATTATTTTGGTTTCAATGCCATGTAAATTTCATTCAGAAAGCATTTCAACCCGTCTTTCTAGTATGATGGTAGCGTCAGCTTCATATTCAAGGGGTCCCGTATTCGAATGTGTCGGGTTACATGTATAAGCTTTTTATTTTCTGGATTTTCTTTTATCCTGAGCAGACGAATCTTAGGTAACTTCAAGCTCTATAGACCCTGGCCTCTTAAGTATATTTTCACCCCTTTTATTCTTTCATCGTCCCACGTGACCTCCCGGGATGAAGGTCATGAAACTTAAAACGTTTTAATATGGTTATCTGCTCAGTTACTGATTATTATAACATTTTGTAACATGGTTCTGTGTTGAGGGATATTTGAAAATATGACTTTACAACACAAATAAGTAAAATTAAAACAATAAGTTTTAATCTTAATAAAGTATGTGTTAATAAATGCTTATATTTAGAAGAACATTCTCATAAACCACAAAAATATAACAAAATATTAACATGTTAATAGTTTAAAGTTGAAAATTGATAAGTGTATTGTAAATAATTTAGTAAAGAGGAAGCAATATAACTATCTAACTGGATGTGGTCTGTAATTTGAGTAAACATTTCAAATGGAGAGAGTGAGAGAAAGAGAGAGAGAGACAGAGAGAGAGAGAATAATGAGAACTTTCGTAATCAACCTTCCCGATATTGCTTAGAAATTAAATAAAAAAGAATAGACAGGCAATCAGTGACATACGATTTCAACGGAAGAATAATTAAATGAGAATGGAGAGCACCTTTAGCGATGGCCAACAAAATTGTTCCTTGATTTTGAATTAGTTTGGTGTCATGCTGGTCTCTGCTCAATTATCAAGAACTTTATGAGAACGCTTTATTACAATAAGGGTATGTTTAGTGTGAGTGGTTCGTTCATGACAAAAAGGTTTGATTGACCAACAACCTCTTCTTTTCGAATGAGTGTGCTTTCAACTTAATGGTCGTGTTAGCCCTCGGCTTTTGTTTTTGGTGTTTGAAGACAGTTGTCAATTTATTAATGGCAATACAAGTCTTCTTTGTTCCTCATGTAAACTTTGCGAAGTTCTTCTAAGAAGAAACTTTGTTGAAATAACAGAAGGCAAACACCAGAATATGAAGTATAGTAACAACCATAACTTTCGTGAAAATATGACTAATAATATTTATCGAAGCTGAAATGATTCGTGTTGATTGGATGTTTCTTTTCCTCCCGTGCAACGCATATTCGTCATAATGAAAACAAGAGCTTTGATACAGTCGAAATAAGTAAAACATCTAATGTGTTAAATTCACACGAATTTCTGTACATATTCCTACAAAGGCTTATTCCTCTATAAGTTTCACATAAACTAGAGTAACATTTGTAGAAATTGGCTTACTGCTAATTTTCTTATTCGTACAAGGGCAATACGGGAATATAGTAAGATTTAAGCGACAGTCAAATGTTTCAACAGCTGTTCCTAATGTGATGCCATTGACTACATGGTTAAGTTATAAAAACAATAACGAATTCTATTTGATAAAAGTATAAATATAATGAAAAATTCAAACAAATAAAAAGGAGTATCTCCGAAATGGTTCATTCCTGACACAAAATAAATGTTTTATATAAAATGTGTGTTTCGACGTAATTTACATTTTGTGTGCAGTAAAATGTTGTCTATCTCTTATGATTTACCGTTTATGGAAACTCATCTAAAATGAAGAAAACGAGTACATTTATAGAAAACTTAAGATGTACATTAATTTGTTATTAAGTTATCTTAAACTTATTTATCCAAATCTTAAGAGTCATTTTTGATACCTAAAATTAAAATGTTTGTAAAATGTTTTAATTAAAGGGTAGCCTGATGGAGGAGAGTTTCCTGAAAATTTTTAATCGTATTTTGGAAAATTTTAAATCTAAATACAAAGTTGTCCTGAGTCGTAATACAAAGTTGTCCTGCACCATGGCGTAGTGCTTAGGTTCCCGGCCTTGGAATGCACCCCGGTTCCATCCCGTCCTTGGAGGGACGGGTGCGGATTTTCAGTCCCGAGGATAAGACCCGTGCCCACTCAGCATCGCGAGGAATTTGATGAACTACGATAGGTAGTGAATCCCGGTAAAGAAAGGTAACTTTCTGGCTGGGGTGTTGAGATGCTGCCTTGCGAATGTGGGCGTGAGGCCGGTAGTCGGGTAGGCTTTGGCCCGCTTGTGGGCTATTACGCCGTGGATTATTATAAATAAAACGTCTACTATGTAATGGACTTCGTTTTTTAATCATGCTGCTCACAGATGACAAGAATCGTTTTCTAAAATGCATTCTTTTAATTCAGGAGGTCCCAAAATATTTAATTTCGGTGAACTCTCAATATAAAATGTTTGGGTGGAATGCAATATTTCCCTAATTACTGTGCGTAGTAGAAAAGGAGTGAAAGATTTCACTTATTTATCCTGAATAAATCATTGAATTTAGAGAAATGTAATAGCTTTAAACATATAGCTCATCTCTCAACGTTTTACTTACATTACAAGATTCATAAACATCCAACCTGGGTAACGCGTGTCACGTAGCATAAGTCCAGGCGATAATCGAGTTAGCATTTCATTTAGCTTAGCATTTCATGCCCATGTTTTTTCATTTTAAATATAGATTCAGTCTCTTGAAACTGATGGAACTAACGGTAGATGTGCTTCCACGATGCAGGATCTTAATCAAAACGTTTGCGGAAATGTCACTTTAATATTATAATAGAATTTGTCTTACGTTCCCACACACAGAACTCTCATGATCAGACACTAGTGCACCTATTGGAGTGTGGCAAGGACATGGTTCACAATGCTAATTGCGAATAACATTTTGGCAGTTGGTAATTATTTTAATATCTCGCTCGTTCGGCTCTCTTTAATAGTTTCTTGAAAATAAATCCATAAATTATTTTAATTGTTTTTTACTTTCTCTGCTTCTGTTTTGTAAGCTAACAGCTTAAACAGCTGAAGCGTAGTCAAAGTTCAATAACCACACTCCTGTATTACGTCTAGCGCCTCATCAAATCTGCCAAAGCTAATTTAGGAAAATGAGAAAGCGATTATATTTTTTCTATTAACACGTAGTTAGGGAAGCTTTTATTAACATATTTGGTCGTGCACCTTCGGAGAAGGTATTGCGATGGATCCGACCGGACGTTTGAGTCTCGAAATCCCTTAATTGATTTTATTAAGAGCAAAAAATGATAAAGTGTGGATGGCTATGGCGATATCTCTAAGGTCCGCATCTTGGGGGTTTCCCACGTTGGTTTCCTCTCATCTTTTAGGATTGAGTAGCAGGATGATTGATGATGGTATGTAGCATTTGTGCTCTGAGGAATATATTTACTCCCTGGCATAGAATCTTGCTGGGATGTTCAAACTAGAAACGTTCAGGACTTCGCTGTGTTGTGTTTGCGACCATTAGATTTGACCACTCACCACGTCCCTTCCTCCTCGAGGTTTAGTAGCCTTATTGACCACAGTGTTGAAATCCTCCGTTTTTAATCCCTGTTTCTAAAAGCAAAAATGGTGTTGAAAAACACACATGTGATGCAGAAAGAGAAGGAGCTCATTTCTGTGACACAAAATAATAAGGCAGAACTATAGTTGCTTGGACAATTATATAAAATACATACAGGCTGCATTTTCATATGTTTCAAACTCTAGTTTTGCCCATGGTAAATATACCAGAATTTATGAAACTTAAAAACAAGTGTTGAAAACAATATTTATCCTTCTTTGTCTTTCTATGAAAAGTCTTTCTGTCCTTCTTTAAAAATCTTCTTTTTCTTCCTCACAAGATTCAGGCATTCAGACCTGTTACGAAGCTAACAAAACTGGTCGCTCCATCTTTTACGTTGTCTTGCAACACTTCGCCTACCTCAAGGTTCATAAAGTAAGGCTAGCCGTGTTATCTTGAAGGGAACATTCGTAGAACATGTTCTTTCAATTGCTTTTGATATCTCTGAATTTCTTCATGAATATTTTCTTCCATTAACTGTTCACTTGTTGCAGTGTTCATAATCCTATTTCTTCTAGTAATTCCCAACAATGGTCGAAGAATCTTATATGAGCTGCTTCCAATCTTGACTTTTCTCTGGTTCTTAATGTCCACGTTTCACAAGAATACATCAGCGCTGGTTTAGTTATTATATTGTGGAGTCTTTGCTTTATTTCTGTCCTCGTGTTTTTATCAAAATGCCGTTTTATGCATCCATTTACTCTATTGTATATTTCAATATTTTCTTCAATATCTACTGGTGTGCAGAACTGATATTTTTGACCCTAATTACTTGAATGTTGAAACCTTTTTTTATACTTGTTCCATTTATATCCCGCCTTTAACTCCAATGATCATATCGGCGGCCTTTCTTCTATGAACCATATCGAAGGTGTTAACTCGAATCGATGGGGTTTAATCATTAGATCACGCACAAATTCACACGCTCATTCATACTTCCAGACTCTGGGGAAGATGGGGAATTATCTTGGTCGGAGAAACATCCCCACCCCCACTGCCAGGAATCAAACCAGGGGTCCCTAGCACGGCAGGAAGGTGCTCTACCAACTGATCTACGGGGCCAGTCTGTTGAAACTTGTTCTATAATTTCACAATAAATACTCTTGTGAGTCTTCTTTGTTCTTTCCCTATCATTGCCATAGATTTAGTTTTTCTTCCAGAGATTCCCATATTGTACTCTACTCCTATTTCATTCAATTTAGTTGCAGTTCCACTTTATTTTCTGCTAATAATACCTGGTAATCTGCAAAAATTATTGTGTTTATATTCACATTGTTTACAGTTATCCCTTTTGGTATATAGGATTCCATTCTTCTATAACTTTATATATATATATAAACAAGGTGGGCGATAGTCCACATCTCTTGTTAATCCTCTATTAACTTCTGTACTTTTATCCTTAAAACTTATAATTGTTTTAGAATATAGAGACTTATGGCATTAACTAAGTTATATGGTACTTTATACTCTTTCGCCATTCTCCACAACCTTATACGTTGAATCTATCATACGCTTTAAAAATGTATGAAGCAATTATGTCTTCTGCAAATAGTCCCTCATTTATTTGAAGAAACACTTTCCGCAAGTTTACAACTCTCACTAATTGTTTCGCATTTGTCTGCATATCTCCTGAAATGAATTACCACCAAAAGTTTCAGTAAGCGTAGATCTACCCACATGGTTAATTGGAAACGTACCACATTGTTGTGATTTTCTCAGGTTTCCTAACTCGAGTAACGTATTCAGTGTTTATATGACAGTTTTGAGCTATGTTAATAACAGTTACGCAGAATTTCGAGTCGAATATACTAATTCTAGGTCTCAACAAACCACCTCTGTTGCCAAGGCGAA